>DVQH01001669.1:0-11967 GCA_018231625.1 Papilio phestus | reverse complement strand
CCTACTTTCAGGCTGTATGGGTCTCTCTTCTGAATTTTTTTTGGAGACACACGGTACTGACACTTGACTCTTGCTGACGATAGTATCGATGGTCTCGTCCATGACAGTAGGACACAAATGTGACTAGACACTGTTTTCTGTAAGAAAAGAGGTGGGAATTTAGTCTTTCTGTTCTTTTATACTTTACCCTTCCTTTTAACAATAAATATGTCACGCCTCTTTCTTACAGATATCGTTCTTTAAGTGTGACAAAGTGGTCTACTCGTGCCAAGCCACATGCGAGTTTGTTTTGGGTGATTTATCACACCATCTTCACGTCGAGCCATGGCACCCACCGCACCCATCACCCGACGATCTCTGCCTCCGCGTCAAGCCCGGTCCAAGTACTTTGCGGATGAGAACAACAATGACGAGATGAACGATGAAAATGCAACCGACTCGGAGAGTGAGAAAGCCAAACCGGCGAAAAAGAAGTCGACAGCGAAGCGTGTGTCAACAAAGAAAAGTGTCACTCAAAGCAAGAAGTTCAAAACTCAAGAATCGACTTCAAAAAAGGAACGATTTACTTCTTTAACAGATGAGCCGAAAACGAGCACCAGTCGGAATCAAGTCAAAGTTTTGGACAACGATGAAGACTATGTCGAAAGTGAGGGAGAAGATTCTGTCGATTCGGATTATCAGCCAATCGAGACCAAGAGAAAGTCGACAGTGAAAAGTATTAAGCGTAAATCAACTAAGCAAAGTACTCCTCGAGCTAAAAAGACTAAAACTCCGGATTCTACGCCAAATAAGACTCTTCCTACATCGGTGACTAAGCCCACTCCAGGTACTAGTCAACAACAATCTGGGGACAACGATGATGACGATGACAGTGATGATGGCGCTGATTGGGAGGAAGTTGAAGATGCAGAAATGTTCGATCTTGAGAACTATAATCCCACTCTTCCGGAGAATTTAAAGATCTCGGTGACGAAACAGAAAAAACCAAAGAATAAGATCCACTGGCTTGAGGTTTACATTCGGCAACGCATCAACAAGGCTCGCAAGGATATTCAACTTGACTGTCACAAGACTCACCTATTGCTATCGATCTACCGTCTTCAGTACCTCAATGAGATGACAACTGATCGCACTGTACAAGCTTTAATTTTCTCGCTTGACCAAATTAAGTTTAAACTTAATGCGGATGTGTCTCGATTTTTCCAGAAATTTTCTGAATGGACCCGGAAAACTTTTAACATATTGATTGACAAAAATGACGATATTTATGAGAATATTTACGATGAATTGATCAGACTATTTGAAGCCAAATCTATCAAGTCTTCGCTAGCATTGAATCTCATGATCATCTCTATTTTACGCACGCTAAACATAATGACCAGACTGTGTTACTTGGTGGATCCTATTCCTATCAAACCTCCAGATTTGCTAAATCGACACACCGACATGACCATACCGATTGATCCCGAAAAACTTAGCCAGAAAAGCACCAAAGTAAATGGCAAGGGTGAAGAAGCAAAGTCCAAAAAGACCAAAGCCCAAAACGTTGAGACAAATGAACCTCTGGTGGATGCTCACTGTTACTGGATTGAAATCTTTGATAAGGAAAAGAAGAGGTGGGTGAGCTGTGACTTTGTGGAAGAGGTCTACAACGAGCCGTACACGATTGCATCGAAGGCACCTGTCGATATCACCTATGTGCTAGCTATTGACAATGATGGTCACGTGGCGGATGTGACCCCTCGCTACGCTTCCGAATGGGTCTCGTACTCGATGAAGAAGCGACGTCTCGAAGACGAGTGGTGGACCGAGACACTGGATCTCTTCCGACCGGAACAACTCACCGTGCACCAAGATGCCGACCGGATTGAGTTCGACGAGATCATGTCCAACGTGGAACTGCCCAAACGATTCTCCGACTACAAAAACCACCCACTGTTTGCTTTGCAACGGGATATTCTCAAGTTTCAGGCCATTTACCCACCGGATGCACCTCCGCTTGGCTTCTTCCGCGAGCAGCCCGTCTTCTCGCGTGACTGTGTTCGAACTCTTCGCTCACGCGAAACCTGGCTACGTGAGGCTCGGGTGGTGAAACCGTTTGAAAAGCCGTACAAACAGGTGCCATCCAAGTTCAAGTGGAAGAAGAATACACTTCTACCGGGGCATATTCCCGAGAAGGAGAACCTGGAGCTGTTTGGAGAATGGCAAACCAAGCCTTACGAGCCACCGGTTGCCACTAACGGAGTGGTGCCACGCAATGCCTATGGCAACGTGGAACTCTTCAAGCCGTGCATGCTGCCCATCAACACGGTCCACTTGAGACTGCCCGGTTTGGCTCGCATTGCTTCCAAGCTCAACATTGACTGTGCCGCGGCGGTGGTTGGCTTCGATACTGGCAAGCACGGTCATGGCGGAGCTCATCCCGTCACCGATGGCCATGTCGTGTGCTCCGAGTTCAAGGATATTCTTCTTGATGCCTGGCGACAGGAACGCGACATTCAGAAGAATCGTGAAAAGGAACGCCGAGAGAAACGTGTTCTAGACAACTGGAAGAAGCTCATCAAAGGCTTGATCATCAGACAGAATCTCAAAATCAAATATGGCTAATCATTGATTAGTAATCAACTACAATTCACTTATTATGTGTTTATTCATTATTATAATAATTATTATTTGTTATATATATTCAGTTTGACGATATTCATTATTGTTTTTATTATTAATTATTCAATGTTGCTGCACATTTTTATACATTGTTGGTTTGATAAATAAATTTTTATTGCTCTCCTCACGTGAGGATTACAACTTAAAATATTAATTTTGTTTTTTTTGTATACAAAAACTGAGTTAATCTAAATATTTTAGAGAATTTAAAAATACGGAATTTCTGTAAAATCTAAAAACATTGATTTGATTTTGAGTACAAAGAAGATCCAACTATCTCTGTGATGATTCGAATTCTCAACTGATTCGATTTTAACTGTTGTAATACGAATTTTTAACCGATTCGATCGAATTTTTAGCGCTGTTTGTCTTTTGTGAAAAATTATTATAAAATGTACTTTATTGCAAAAAGGCAAAACTTCCAAAGCTGAAATGAATTATAGATAGTGCAATATATAGAGAAAACGGTACTCGAAAAGTGAACGCGTTACGTAATACAACGGAGTTAAGTCTCGCAGCACGTCATCTAGCGGAGCAGATTGGGGGCAGAGTTAGTGTGTGCGATTGTCACCGGCGAGTGGGCCTACCTTCAACTCTCACTCAACTCTAGCCAACCCTCGCAACTCTGCAGCTGCAGTCTGGTGTGCTCCACTGTCGGTCTTGGCTCGAGGCGCGCTTATAGCTATATTGTGAGCCACCTGTTCAATCGACAACACATCAGTCTCTCACCGAGTGTCACGTCAGCAAAACGATGACTCCCACGCTGGTTCCCCTTGTCTCCCTTTTCCTGGTCCTTGCCTCCTCTGTCACCGCGTTTGAGCAGTGCCAAAACTTTGGCAATGGACTTGACGTCTATCCTCGCGAGGGCAGATCCACCAACAAGGAAAGCTTCCACCGACTTCACTGGTCCAAAGCACAGAGTAAGGTTCACATCCAAGTTTCTCATTTGATGCATCTTAATCGTGTTTGGTTTTTCTCTCATCCAAGTCATGAAACCGGCTCCGTACTGGGAAGGAACTTCGGTGTCCAACGGTGATCTCAAAGAACTTAATCTAACTCAATTCAAGGGAAAATATCTGGTTTTCTTTTTCTATCCTCTTGATTTGTGAGTATAACTTTTATTTAGTGATATATATACTAATCTCGTGTGACACGTCTTTCATTACTCTTCACAGCACTTTTGTTTGTCCTACCGAGATCATCGCTTTCAGTGATCGCATCAAAGAATTCAAGGCTCTCAACACTGAAGTGGTGGCTTGCTCTGTCGATTCTCCCTACACTCATCTTGCTTGGTAATTTTTAAATCTAGTATTTACGAGAATTGACCCGTCACTATAAACTGTTTTTTTAAATAGGACCAAAACTTCTCGCAAACAAGGTGGTTTGGGAAGCTTGAACATTCCTTTGCTTTCGGATCAAACTCATCAAATCTCCAAAGATTACGGAGTTTACCTCGAAGATCTCGGGCATAGTCTGAGGTTAGTTTTGTGAAAATATGAATTCATTAGACCAGTTAGTCTAATTGTCATTGATGTTTTTCCCTTTCAGAGGCCTTTTCATCATTGATTCGCGAGGTATCTTGCGTCAGATCACGATGAACGATCTGCCCGTGGGTCGATCGGTGGATGAGACACTTCGACTGGTGCAGGCATTCCAGTACACTGACCAGCACGGTGAGGTGTGCCCGGCAAACTGGAAACCCGGCTCTGAAACCATCATTCCCAACCCCGAGGAAAAGCTCAAGTATTTTGAGAAACTGCCCGACAAGACTGAACTTTGAGAAATAAAACAAAATTTTTTTATTATATTAAATATACTTTGGCTTATCGCAATGAAAACAAAGACTAGAGGCAAGACTATCTCTTGCTGACCGATTTGGAGTTTTTGACATAAAACCTGAGCATTTTGTTGGCCCACGGGTTGGCAATGCTGATTCCGATACGCGTGGCTTCCACTATCTCACTCTCTTCGATCGGTGGACCATCTTCGAGCCACATCAATGGATCATTAGTGATGTCCAATTTATTGATCGATCGATCAATGTGAAACGCAATGCAAAGCTTGGATGGTCCGTTGGCCAGTTGGAATGGCTTGGATACAAAGCTAGACTTGCTCGGGGCTTTTGGGTGACGCGAGCGCAACTCGCACATCTTGTCGATACCCTCCACGGGCTCGGCAGCTCTCAGCAGGACAGCTCCACCCTCGTCCCGACTCGACAGGTTGAAACAGAAGTACATTCCATAAGTTAAACGCACGAAACAAGTACCAGCTGACATGTACATTGGCTCATTGGCCTCGGTTCTTCTCCCACCAAACGAGTAGGACGCGTGGTCTTCCGCGCCCAAATAAGCTTCACACTCCACGATGCGACCCTTCACAACCACACCCTCCACGCGATGACAGAGATACTTGCCAAGAAGGGACTTGGCCAAGTCTACCGTGGAATACTTGTGAAAAAACTCCCTTCCTAATCTTGAAAACTCGACGTCATGTTTTTTTTCAAATTCCAAGTTTTGACACAGCTTTTTTTCAGGGCTTGTCTTACGAAAATATCTCGACCTCTTTCTTGTTCCACCCACAAGCGCCATTCGGAATGACACTGGAAAAAACGTGCTTGAATAAAGTATAATTTTAACCAAATAGATGGACGAGAAAAAAAACAAACACACGTTGTTGTGAATCATGACACGACACGTCATGTGTGAAGAGCACCGTGTTAACATGTGTATAACCAAAACAAGATTTTGTTTGTTTCATCACTTTTATGTTTATGTTTAGTTGTTGTTTTCTTCGTTTTCTCAGTTGGTCATCAATCCAAAATTCACCATGTCTTTCAAATCTTATAATCGCCCCATGACTCATCAGGAGTATTTGAAAACAAAATACATGTCTCAAGATGACTACGAGCCGCAAAAGGTCAAGAAAAAGAAGGTCAAGAAAAGTACGATAACTAAAGCACCAACGTAAGTTTTGGAATAAAATTTTGATCTTTCTAAGTGTTATTTTTGATTTATATTTATTCTAGGGTAAAAATCATTGACGACGATGTTGATTTTCGAACATTGGCTAAGCGGGATAGCGATGATGAGGAGTTGTATTTTGGCACCAAGGAGGAGAAGCCCATTATTGAGGCGGTGATCGACGAACGACCTCTGCACATGCGAACCGATGTGCCCAAGGGCAAGTGGAAAGTGGTTGGCGACGATGACACTGCTCAGAGCGCTATTCCAAGTAATCGCGGTCGATCAACGAGTCACTCGGAAAAGGAGTCATCCAGTGGGTCATCTCACTCCAAAGCCAAAACACTGGGTGGCAAGAAGGCTGGCCTTTCCAATGCGAAGGACATCAAGAAGGAGTTGGTTGAGTTGAAGCGCAAAAATGACAAATTAATCGAAAATCTAACCGACGATATTTCGGGCAAGAATGCACAAACCGTGTTTCGTGACCGATCTACGGGCAAGGTTCGCTCGATCGAGAAGGAACTCGAGGAGAAGGCGGCCGAGGCGGAGAAGAAGGCACTGGAGGAGACAGAGAAGAAGGCGGTCTATAATCGGTGGTCCAAGGGTTTGGTTCAACGGCAGGAACAGATTCAGAGGATCGAGGATGATCTGCACGAAATGAACAAACCGTTGGCTCGGCATGCCGACGACGCCGACCTGGATCATTTGTTGCGTCAACGAGAACGCACCGATGATCCTATGTTGATGGAGTTGCGCAAGAAGAAACGCGAGGAGGAGAAGGCCACCAATCCGAATTACGTAGAGTACCCCAAGTACCGGGGACCGCCGCCTCCGCCCAATCGATTCGGCATTGCCCCCGGGTATCGCTGGGACGGTGTCGATCGTTCCAATGGCTACGAGGCGAAGATCTTTGCCAAAGCCGCCAATCGAGAGGCGATGCAGGAAGAGGCATATCGGTGGAGCACCCAAGACATGTAGACACTTCTTTACCATCTTTATTCATTTCATCATGTATTATAGTATTATTACCCATGAATAAAATTCACCTGTTTTATTAATGGCAAGTATGATAGTGGTTTTCCATTGTCAATTTTCTATTCTCAGTAAAATTTTTTATTTTCTGTCACGCTTTTGTTCTGTGAGAGTTACGCTATTTCAATCGATTCGAATCTAACTTTCATTGTTGTGATTAGACTTTAATTCCAATTTGATTCGAACTCTTCGAATTCTCATTCAATTTAGTGTTGCCTCAAGTTTTACTCTTTGAATTTACATAGAAAAGTGTTCGATTTATGTATTGTAAAAGCTGAACTGCTTTCAATGGCTTGGTGAAAAGTGAAGCAAATAAAACTTGAAGTACCACTGTAATTCTAATTCGAACTTTTCAAATTCTCACCAGATTCGATTCGAATTTTTTTGCATAACTCTTCGAATTATGATAACTTGAGTTTAACGGCTTTGCAGCTTTTTTTTACAAGAAGCAGAAACTATATGTTTTGTATAATTCATCGTTTCATTTTTTCTAAGTAATTAATTCAACTATTTAAAATGCCGGAGATTTCAAATTTTGGAAGTCTGTGGTATCTGTCTTGAATTTAAAAATTCTAACTTACCTAACATTGCTATTCTATTTACAAACTGAAATGTCAGCAATCAATAGTCGCTACATTAAGGAATTCCTACAACAATTTTGTTTAAAGAATTCCTAAGATATTCATTTTACAGTAGACGATCATTGTCATTACTGTATTTAACTAGTTGACTTTTGGCATCAATTATTGTTCCTAGTGTTCTCATGGATGACTATAAAGGGGGGAGGAACGCCTGCAAGTAGCAAGCAGCAAGTAGTGATAGAAAGAGAAAGTACTGGTGGCATTTGATGTGTGTCGATAAGCCGGTATGAGCACCGGTTGGTGAGACTCACCAGTGGGCAGCACCAGCAAAAAGTGAATGTGAGTGGCAGTGGTACTGAGAGATACGAGTTGGTCAACCCAACACTAGCCACTTGTGAGCATTGGCAGCATGTGTTGAGAACCACCTGAAAGGTGCCTTAGTGACTAGTGTTGGGCTATTCCCAAGTGTGGAGTGTACTTCTCTCTCTGTGCGTGTCGAGTGGTGCACTGTCGCCTAGTGGCATCGTTCTCCCTTCTCTACACTGCTCTTCCAGTGCTGCTTTAACTCCCAACTCTGTCTTGGCTCTGGCTGGCGTCCCAGTTGACGATAGGCCACCCTGCTCCAAAGTGACCCCTCCACGCACCCATCGCCACTGGAGACACTCACCCACCTCATCCCCACCCACTCATCAAGAGCGCCCAATTCACTCGACCCAACACGTTTTCCATCTATCCCTTCCAGCAACTCCATCTGCATTACTGAACACAGACCATGGTAAGAGACTTCTCTGGGGTCAATTTCATTTCTCTCCCACTACCCCTGTGAGTTGATTATATTTTTTCCATTATCTAAATGAATTAACACATCATTTGGTAGCGTGTTGGTTGGCTAGAATGGTTCTGTGGGGAATAGAATGAAAGTTGAGTGGAGGATACACCCCCTTCTGTGACTTGTCAATTTGCTACGTCAATCAATGCGCCGTGATAGTCGTTTCGACGTGTGACGAGTTTTAATTTGCAATGATTCATTCATGGATGTTAGCATATTCCTCACTTGTTAATGAGCATGATTTGATATAATAAATGAATAAATAAATAAATTGTGTTTTATTTACAGGCCGGTGCAATGGATCTGGCGTCTGGTTTGCCCAAAGTAGGCAATGTCGCAAGAGAGTCTCAGTATGGCTATGTGTATGCCGTCTCGGGCCCTGTGGTGACCGCAGAGAAGATGTCTGGTGCTGCTATGTACGAGTTGGTTCGTGTCGGTCACGAAGAGCTTGTCGGCGAGATCATTCGTCTCGAAAATGATATGGCCACCATTCAGGTGTACGAGGAAACCTGTAAGTGTGATAGATAGGCGAGATCACCAAAGGTGTAATGTTTTTGGATATTTACAGCTGGAGTAACAGTGGGAGATCCGGTGTTGCGTACTGGCAAGCCACTGTCGGTGGAACTTGGTCCCGGCATCATGGGCAGTATCTTTGATGGTATCCAACGACCACTGCAGGAGATTCACGTACAAACACAAAGCATCTACATTCCAAAGGGTGTGACCACCACCGCACTGAATCGATCCACCAAGTGGGACTTTGTGCCACAGCACGTTCGCATCGGAAGCAACATCACTGGTGGTGACATTTTCGGCTACGTTCATGAGAACACTCTGATCAAGCACAAGATTCTGCTACCTCCCAAGGCCCGCGGTACTGTCACCTACATCGCCGAACCGGGCAGTTATGATCTGAACGTATGTTGAGAGATTGGGAGTATCAAATTTCTCTAATTCGAACGATTGATGATGTTGTAGGATGTTGTTCTTGAGACCGACTTTGACGGCCAGATCACCAAGTATACAATGTTGCAAATTTGGCCCGTACGTCAGATGCGTCCAACGGCGGAGAAACTTGCGGCAAACCACCCGCTGCTCACCGGTCAACGTGTCCTCGACGCTCTGTTCCCGTGCGTGCAGGGCGGCACCACTGCCATTCCAGGTGCTTTCGGCTGTGGCAAGACTGTCATCTCGCAGGCCCTCTCCAAGTACTCTAACAGTGACGTGATTGTCTACGTCGGCTGTGGCGAGCGTGGTAACGAGATGGCTGAGGTGTTGCGTGATTTCCCTCAACTCACGGTGGAGATCGACGGCAAGACCGAGTCGATCATGAAGCGTACCACCCTGGTGGCCAACACTTCCAACATGCCTGTCGCTGCCCGTGAGGCCTCCATCTACACTGGCATCACCTTGGCCGAGTACTTCCGTGACATGGGCTACAACGTGTCCATGATGGCCGATTCCACCTCGCGTTGGGCCGAGGCTCTTCGTGAAATCTCGGGTCGTCTGGCCGAGATGCCTGCCGATTCAGGCTACCCTGCCTACCTCAGTGCCCGTCTCGCCTCGTTCTACGAGCGAGCTGGTCGCGTTACCTGCATTGGAAATCCGGGTCGCGAGGGCTCGGTCTCGATTGTGGGTGCCGTCTCGCCACCAGGTGGTGACTTCTCCGATCCAGTCACTTCGGCTACCCTCAGTATTGTCCAGGTCTTCTGGGGTCTCGACAAGAAGCTTGCTCAGCGTAAGCACTTTCCATCGATCAACTGGCTCATTTCCTACTCGAAGTACATGCGCGCACTGGATGAGTTCTATGAACGTCACTATGCCGACTTTGTGCCGCTGCGAACCAAAGTAAGTGGATTGGCTTCAAGCAAGAGACAATAATAATAGTACTAAGATAGTTATAAGATGTCGAATAGAAGGGTATAAGTATATCTTTAATATATCTTAAGTATATCTCTATATCTTTAACTGTTATGATCAAGTATTCAGAGAGAGGTTATTGAGTACTAATCAAATTACTTCAAAACTACAACAAAAGTTTAACCGGTTCTACTAATCTCAATCTGTCTCTACCATATAGTGCCAAAGAATTCTGCAGGAAGAGGAAGATTTGTCCGAGATTGTGCAACTGGTCGGCAAAGCTTCACTGGCCGAAACGGACAAGATCACGCTCGAGGTGGCCAAGATCATTAAGGAGGACTTTCTACAACAGAACGGCTACACTCCCTACGATCGTTTCTGTCCCTTCTACAAGACGGTGGGCATGATGAAGAACATGATTGGCTTCTACGATCTGGCCAAGAATGCAGTGGACTCGGCCAAGGGCGACAACCGGGTCACCTATGCCATGATCAAGGAAGCGATGGGTGACATCATGTACCAGCTCAGTAGCATGAAGTTCAAGGTAAGATGACACAATACTTCATTTTATTAATCAGTAGACAAAGTGACACTTTGCCTAGGCAAAATCGACTTATTTAGGCTAAGTAAGCTTTGTCGAAATCTAAACCGGCAAAGTAATTTTATCATAAAATTTAGATTTTAAATCAGTTTTATTTGTTTGCAAACTTATATTTCTATTGTTATTTGTTCAAAATCAACAAAATATTCTAATATATATCAACTATTTAGTATAGTTTTGCATGTATTTGAAATTGAAAGAATTTAAAAAATTAGGTAGAGTGACATCTTATTTTGAGTGGTAATTTTTTCAATAAACAACTAAATTGACTTGACATGACTATGACACTAACCCGTTATTGCACCCAGGACCCAGTCAAGGAGGGTGAGGCCAAGATCCGAAAGGACTTTGAAGAGTTGTACGAGAACATGCAACAAGCATTTAGGAATCTGGAGGACTAGATTGCTCACCTCACTATCCATCCATCTGAATGTATTATTTATTATTATTATTTAAATATATTATATTTATTTATTATATAACTATTGAAAAATTCCAAATCCAAGCTTCCAACATCTCGGCGCCCATCTCCAAACTATCGACGTGCAACAACCTCTCTCATTCAATTCTCCAATGCTCTTAGTCATTCTCAGTCTCGTCTCTATTCTAGAAAATGTTTATTTTTAATTTTTTTAAAATTCTTTTTTTTAATTTTAAATTGTTATATTGTTGACTTGTGAAGTCTATATACATAGTTGTTTTTTAATTATTATATTAATTATTAATTATTATAATATCATCATGTATACACACACAACACACACACACGCACACGAACATTTCTCTTTCACTCTCTCATAAGAATATTATCTTTGCTTGTTAAACACACACACACACACACGCAACAGACACAGACACACCCACAAAGTCAAGCTAATATGCGCGATTGATACCTCTTTCCATTGACGAATAGTCCAGATGCCCTTAGAGAGTCTAGCATTATATATATATATCTCTCTCTTTCCTGTGTATACAACACACAATTTTATGATTTTGAATTTGACCTTTGTGATGCTTGCTTATCTTTTCATTCCTCTTTATTTTCTCATTCTTTTATTTTTCCTTTTCTTGTTTTCTCAGTCATAATCATTTGATAACCAAGTTGATTACTGTTTAAGTGAAGTCAATAAGTAAAGTGTTTGTATGTGGTAATCTACCTACTCATTCTTAAATCGTGTTGTGATGGGGAAACTGAAAATAATGTCACAAAAGTTTAAGTTAATGATTTTGATAGAATGTTACAATCTATCTCACTAGATGGCGCTATGAGATTTAGTCTATGGCTTTTCGTGTTCGAGTTAAGCATACCCAAGCAGGAATGTTTTGCCACGAAAGGGCACTAAAACCCACTTTTACAATAGTTGTTTAGGGGCCTGTCGTCCCTCTAAATTTAGCACGATTTTGAGCATTTTAGAGGCCTGATAATCCTCAAATCAAGTC
>DVQH01001668.1:0-11969 GCA_018231625.1 Papilio phestus | reverse complement strand
CTGTACCTTAACGACAATGACCACTGACTTTTCATGAGTTTGAGGGCAGACTGTACAAGAGCAAAAAAAATATTTTTTAAAAATAAATCCATTCTAGAAATCCAAAGCATTAGATAGACGATTAAACGATACAATCGATAGTCATAACGCATGCATGCATAGTGAACTGCAGTTCACATGTGAAGGCACGTGTTTTCTGTCTATAGTTTGTTTATTTGCCGCTTTTTACTTTATTTATAGTATTTTGTGTAAACAGTTTTACATTTTTGACTATTATATTCGAATCCACACTACTACCACAATGAAGTCTGGTGGGTTTCAATCAATGAATCTCAGTAAACCTGTGATTCAGGGTATCTACCGAAAGGGCTATAAAATACCAACACCAATTCAACGCAAGACAATTCCGATCATTCTGGAAGGTCGCGATGTGATTTCTATGGCTCGCACTGGCAGTGGAAAGACGGCTGCATTTTTAGTACCGATCATTGAAAAGTTGAAAGCGCACAAGGCACAAAAAGGTGCTCGTGCATTGATCTTGTCACCTACTCGCGAATTGGCGCTTCAGACGTGTAAATTTGCTCGAGAATTTGCAAAATTTACTGATTTAAAATGTGAAGCTATTCTTGGTGGTGACTCTATGGAAAGACAATTTGCCAAGATTCATGAAAATCCTGATATATTGATTGCTACACCTGGTCGATTGTTACATCTAGCTATTGAGATGGATATGAAATTTTCATCAGTGGAGATGGTTGTCTTTGATGAAGCTGATCGGCTATTTGAGTTAGGCTTCAAAGAACAGTTGGGCGAAATCTTGGCAAGACTTCCAAGAAATAGACAGACTCTTCTTTTTTCCGCCACTTTGCCTCAAATGATTGTAGATTTTACCAAAGCTGGACTAGATAATCCACAACTTATACGATTGGATACCGAGAACAAAATCAGTGAGAATTTGAAAACGACATATTTGAGTTGTCGAAATGAAGACAAACTAGCAGTTTTAATTTATTTATTAAAGTATATAATACAACCTAAGGAGCAAACTGTGGTATTTTTGCCAACCAGACATCACATCGAATATGTCAAAGATGTACTCAGTCATCTGTCGATCGAGGCCACCTATCTCTACAGTAGTCTGGATCCCGAGGCTCGCAAGATTAACATAAGAAATTTTCAATCTAAACAAGTCCGTGTTCTTCTGGTTACCGATCTAGCTGCTCGAGGCGTAGACATTCCTTTGTTGGACAACGTGATCAATTATAACTTTCCCGCCAAGCCCAAACTGTTTGTGCATCGAGTGGGCCGCACTGCCCGAGCTGGTCGTTCTGGTACTGCCTACTCACTTGTGGCCAACGATGAGACACCTTATCTCTTTTCGCTTAATCTTTTTCTCAACAAACCATTTCAAGTGGCTCCACCAGTTTGCACTTCTCTAGATGGCGAAGCTCTGCCCGACGGCGTGTTAGGCTCTGTGCCACAGATGGTCATTGTTGAAGAGAATGAACGGATTGAAAAACTGCATGAACAGGTTTCCGAATTAGATTCGATGAAACAAGTCTACACCAGTGCCTACAAGCAGTATCTGAAGACACGTGAGACACCAGACTCTGAGTCAGTGCGCAAGGTGAAGCTGCTTGTGGCCTCTGAGATGGGCCACCACCCGATCTTCTGGCAGAGTGTCGTGTCCAGTGCAGAAGGTGGCACTGAAACGAGGATTGATCTCGGGGCGGAGAATGTGCGCAATGCAATGCTCACATCGATCAAGGCCTACAAGCCTAATACCACCATTTTTGAACTTGGCAAAACCAAGGGCAGCCAGGGCTTCGAGGTGATGAAACAGAAGCGCCGCTTAACCAACAAGATTTTCAACAAACCTAAGCCAGCGATCACTTCACATGTTACGGAAATTTTCGATAGCACTGTTGGCAAGTTCAAGGACAACGACTTTTACTTAAACTACCGAGCGGGCAATTTTCACTCGGAAAAGGGACTTCAGCTAGAAAAGTCGTTTGACAGCGAGCTTCGTGACATGGTTCTCGATCTTGATGGAGATGAAAGTGGCAAGATCAACAAGAACAAGAATCAACTTAAGTGGTATGTTTTGTTGTATGTTGAACTCAGATTACGACTAATCTTTTTTTGGTGTAATAGGGATCGTAAAAAGAAGAAGTATATTCAACAAGGCTCAGACCAACCAAAGATAAAGAAGATTAAAACAGAAAGTGGTAATTGGATTAATGCTTCTTACAAGTCGGGCTTGTATGAGAAATGGATGCAGAAGTCTAAGTTTGGCCACCAGAATGAGCCAGATGAAGAAGCAAATGGCGACACAGCTCACCAACGACGCAACCGCGACCGACAGATTGAGGCCAACATGAAGAAGAATAAAACTCAGATCAAACCCAAACGACCTCCTAAACGAGAACTTAAGACCAACGATGAAATCTTAAAAGAACGAAACCGACTCGAGAAAATTCAGTCGTACCAAAAGAAAAAGACTGCCGAGCGACAGAGGAGACATGCCAAGGGTAAACCTGCGACAAAGGGTAAAAAACGGTGATTCTCTCCAATCTAATCAGTCCATCGACAACTTATATTTATAATAATAAAAATTATTATTATACAAACATCGGTCATGTTTACAAGGAAAATTGAAAAGTAAAATATAGTAAAAAAGGGTAGAATTTGGCATAGCTTAGAGTTTAGGGTTTTTCGTTTGTAAGCCGTTTATATATATATAATAAATATAATAAAAAAATGGGATATAAGGATTGGGATTAGCGCGGGAAGGACATTTCATCATCAAGTAGCTATAGTTTCAAGGAAGGTATAAAGCTTAATGTTGATGCACTAGATTAAAAGGAACAGAGCCAAGAATGAGATTGACATCAATTGAAGAAAAGAGGGCCCGTTTACTGCTGGTGAGCCAAGGTGAAACTGAGTGAGTGTGTCAGGCCAGATTTGGCCCTCTCACTGCTCGAGCTCTCACTCTGACATTGAGAGGGGTAGAAGATCTGGCTCATCGCCTTCTTTGGCAGAGTAGAGCTGCGAACTTGCAACGAGTGGTCGGTGCGTGGTAAAGACTCGATCTGGTTGCTCGGTCCACACCCCGAGTGGGTGTCATCTCCACTCGCTGCACTGCTACTTGCATGATGCTCCTCGCTTGCGGTGGAGTTTGAGTTGATCGGAGTTATCTTCGTGATTTTGATTGGCCGCTGAAAGTTGGGGCAACATGGCTTGTGAGACTTGTAGCAAATATTGCAATAATTGCTTGCTATATATTCGAGAGATCGCGATTCGAACTTGTTGAGTATAATGTTGACAGAAGAGGATTGTGAGTGATGCGTCAGGTCCGCATGCGTTGCGTGCTCATCAAGGTGGCTTGTATTTGAACGGGAACTCTCTGAACGAGACGTTTCCACCGACTCGCCATTGTTGATATTGACGTGCACCTCAACTGGCGAAAGCGAGTAGTGTCCTTCCATTGTGGATCCACTAGGGGGACAATCTCGAATAGAACCTGTATGAACTTTGAGGCTAGCGTCGTCGAGCATTGAAGAATTGGTGTTGAGTGACCGCTCGCCTAGACTTAATGTCACCGAAGTAGCGTCTGCGTTTTGACTACTAAAGCTGTAACGCTTGTGTGAGTTGATGTCAGCCTGAGTCTCTAGTCGGTTTGAGGTGTGAGTCGAGATTGCCTGGTTTGGCCCAGTTATTGTATTACTTGAGATGCTACCTGCGCAGGCAGCAATTGAAGAACTTTCACGGTCAGGTTGAATATCGAGCACAACACGATCAAGATGACTGCTGGAGCCAATGCTTAGACTAGTAGACATGCCAAGAGAGACTTCGCCAATACTAGGATTGGCAATGCCGCGGCTAAGTGCGGTGTCAACGCTAACACCATCTGTCAAATAAATAAGTTTTTTACAATCATTGAAAAGCATTTCTAGAAAGGTTAACTCACCTGGAGCTACAGTAGCACTTATTTCGTCCTCATCGAGTTCAATGCGAACACCCGAAGAGGAAGTGGTGACACCACAGCCGCCCGAGCGACATAGTGAGATGGGAACTACTCCGTAGACATAAGCAAGAAGAATTGGCACTCCGATGCCCACTGCCACCGCTGCCAAAATCGGTGAAACAAAGATGGACGTGAGCACGCCAGTGGTGACCAGTAGGTTGCTCTTGTGCCGACTTAGGTTGTTGCGCTCGAAACGAGCGTATAGTTTGCGGCCAACCCAAACCGGAATGCCAATAATAATGGCAGGTACGGCAATTCCTGCAATCAGGGCGATGCCTACTGGAGCACCTACGAGCATGCCCAATTGCCACATTATTTTCTTTTTGCGACTCCAAGGTTTTTTGCCCCAAAATGTGCAACCTGATGGGGACAGGTAGTGGAGGTCTGAAATTTTTTGCATACAAAGCCAGCAAAATTCGGTGCCGCACACACTGCAAGTCATGTGGTTACAAGAACCATCGTCCATTTTGATAATAAGTACTTTGCAGCAAGGACAAGGTTTGATGTCATCGCGTTTGACAAACGAATCCATCGAGGTACTGGCGTGAGCTTGTGAAAATGTATCAGTGCCTCGCGAGCTGAAGGTGACTCCCGATTTGGTTTGATTGCCCGCGTTGACAAATACTGGTCTGTTGAAGCCCCTTTGTGCGCGGGCCTGGTCGCAAGTTTGATTGGGGTGCCACTCTTGTTTGCAATGATAACAGAAGAGGGTTTCACAGCCAGGTCGTTCGCATTTGAGCATCGGACAGCTGGCACATCCGCTGGCAATCACGCAATAATCACAGTCAGGCGCGGGACACCAGCGCGCATCAGGATCGGTGATGAGTGTGCGACGCACCATAAACAACTCATATTTCTCCATTAATGCATTGTTGTTACGCAAAATGGTCTTGATATCATTAGGATGCAGCAGCTCGGAACACTCGAGACAGGTTATGTTGACTCGGGATTCGTAGATTTCAATTCGCAAATATTGTCGCAGACAACTGAGACAAGCTCGATGTTGACAGGTGCTAAGCTCGGGATACTGAGACACAGGCTGCTCGAGAAGACAAATGGAACATTCAAGCAGACCATGGCTCGAGCTGGATACGGGTGAAAGACTAGGGGTGCTGAGCGGAGGCAACAAGCCCGAAATCGGCGCAGAAGCGGTACCCGAATCAGTCTGCGCTGATTGATGTCGAGTGCGCCGACGTTTCGAACTGGATCGGTTATCACTTGATTCGGCACTCGACGTTGAGTGCAACGAGCTAGTATGCTTGATAAAAGTCTGCCAAGAAAGATTGGAGTTAGAACAAATTTGGTAACGGTTATTGCATACCTTGTTCTCTCCAGCTTCAACATCTTTCACCACCTTTGGTTTAGACAACGGTGTACCACTGGTGGTGGGCCCAAAAAAAAGTCGCCGCAAGCGATAACCAATATTGTGCTTCTTGCTTGGATTCATCGTGCTGGTGCCAGTAGAAATGGTAGTAGTAATTACAGTGGCATTGTGACCCGAAGAGGTCGCACTGGTGCTCACTACCATTGGCACAGTCCTACTGGACATCGGTGCTGGCGATTGGGAGCCAAAACTGCTGACTGAGGCCGGAGTAGGCGAGGTGCTATCACATATTGCTGCGGTCTGGTGACCTGAGTGAAGGCGATCTTCCTTGAACGACATCATATGACGAGAGACAAAAACGGAATGTGTCAGATCTGTAAAAGACAACAAAAACGATCCGAATTAGTTATAGGTCGGCTTGATGGTAAGCGAATCAACTCAAGTGACACTAAAAAAAGGAAAGATAAGTGCAATGAAAAATGTGGGGCATGACCCAAGACATGCGTTGTTACCACCGGTGGTGCGGGATAAGATTATGACGCGCACCACTAGTGACCGAACAGGACATTGGCAGTCAGATGGGGTTCACGCATGAGATGCCCACGACATGTCTCCTCACGATGATCCACTACCGCTGGCAGGATCGAGGACAACTCTCCTTGCGATAGTGCCACTGCTAGTGTGACAAGTGAAATCACCCATTTCGGCAAGTAGCACCCAGCGAAAAGCGATCTCGCTGGCGAGGCGATGGTGAACTTGTCAACGCGATAGAATCGAGTTTCATGCAAACTACAGTGGTGTTGGTAGGGCACCGATAATAACGCAATGCTGACACCGTTCGTAGCATACAAGGCTGCTTGTAATTGGAACGATGACGTTATCGCGACCCAGCACAAATGTCTTTTGGTAAAGTCCATCTACTTGGTTAGCATCAGTTATCAGCACTATCAATAACTGACGTGCGCACTAAACGCGTTTTTACTGCGCTACTTAGCCAACTAAGAGTGTAAACAAGCGAAACAGTCAACAATGGGGGCAAAGGGAAAAAGAGAAGACCGAACTGGACAGTGAGTGGAAAAGTAGCTCTCTCGATCATGCTCTAGTTTGGTCACTAGTAGTTTTGTCTTGCTATGTGTATAGTCATTCGTAATGGTACCAGTGACACCACAGACAAACGAGTGTCATTCGGAAACAAACTGACAATCGCACAACGAAACACGGAAGTGTCATGCACAAGTAAGTCTGGAATCAAGCATGAGTACGAGCAGATTAGGAATCACTGAGCACAGATTACTGAGGCTGTCACACAACCAAACTTAAGAGAAATAAATGACTACGACTAACTAAAGTGAGAACAATTGCAATCAACTGGTGACGAGTCTCAAGTGTTGGGAAAGAATTAAAAACAGCGAAAGTGGTAGCAGTGTGCAAGTTGAATCGGAGGCAAACTTGTGAAAACAACTCAACAGACACGAGGTGGCGAGCGAGAGAAGAAAAATTAGTTCAAGGTGGGGAAACAGGGAATGCGATGTGTGTCTGCGAAAAGGTGGCAGAGAGAGAGAGAGAGAGAGAAGGGACAGTGAGGTGAGCAAGCGAGTGGCGGACAAGACGAGAGCCGTTTGTTCCAAATGACTCTGCTTGATTACAACTGGCAGTGCTTGCCGATGTCGAGTATGGGGAGAAGCAATGGCGCGCACCGAGCCAACATTGCCTTTCTAAACTGGTATGCCTCATCATGCTAGCCCAAACAACCAGGCACACCGGGAGCACGATTAGTGCTGATTAATAATTGATCACTTACAATTGGACCGTAGTCAGTCCAGTACTAACATTGAAGATGCTGGAACAAAAGTAACACTCCCACCCAATGAATTCCAATTGAGAATCATGATTGAGGTCGAGTGCTGCCGGCAAGACCCATTGAGCTAGCACGCAAAAGGTAGTCGAGTAGAAGCAATCAATTGGCCGAGTGGCCACCTAGATCCAGTGTGCGGTGAGAGACAAGTGCTATTTCACTGCCAAGGAGTCCTGAGCCGGACCGAGCGAAGCCAGCCAAATGAGCTAGCTATAGCATCTTACTGCGACGGCGTTATTTTCATAGACGTGGCAGCCTATAGTGGATAGGCAAATTGAAACACGACTTAGTGTCTCTGTCATGGATGGTGGTCGATGGAGCGAACAGGCGGCAGGCAGTCTGTCGAAATGTCCAGATGGTGCGCAGTGCGCACTAAATGCAAGGAAAAGTACGCAATAAAGTGGCCTTCCATGGAATCGAACAGAAGCGAGAATTGACACTACTACAAGTCATTACAAGGAGATAAAGCTCTACTTGAGGGATCGCGTACCTAGCCAAGAAGCAGTGGTAAAAGCTTGCCTCTTCCACTCAGCACGTTTCCAAATGTCATTCAACCTGACACACGCCTGGAATCCAATGGCAAACGAGTGCCACAAGCTAACGCTTCCGCTTGGTGGCATTTAATGTTGTGGTCCAAAACCAATTTATTTTTAGTTAAATATCAAAAATACTATTAGGTTTAATGTTAGTTAAAATAAATTTATGCCTAAAATTCAAACCATGTTGTCTTACCCTTGCTGTTTAAATACGTAGCTTTAATTCAGATAGATTGCTAAAGAAAACACTAAACAAAATGCATAGAAGTCGTAATTAAAGATTAGTGGACAAACGTGTGATAGAGCACAAACACAGAAATATTGATTGGTCAATTCTTATATAACTAGGTTGCCATGACAAAAGAGAAAAACGTTTGTCGAGAAAACTGGAAATGACATCGACAAAACAATCTGATTGGAATAATGAAAGAAAAAACAAGACTCGCAATGAATAGGACTGGTGCGAGAAAATATATTGTGGCAATAGAATCAGTGAAGCATGGACACGTACTGACACTGGTAGTGTTGCTCATCAGTTCACAATCAGGAGTCCAGTTGAGAAGAGCAATGACAATGAAAGAACAAGGAAAGTCATTTGGTGCGCGCAATAAACAACCAATTGGATGGTGACACGCACCTTGACAGTCGAGTCACGTACCTGATTAAGGTCTGATTGTCAACCAAACAGGTGCGTTACACACAGCACGTGCTATCCCACAGGTTGCAGCAAGGAATGAGACTTGAGACACGTGTGGCCGGTAAGGTCTACAAGGTGGTATGCGGTGGGCAGGGTAAAGCAAGAAGTGCGCCTCGGGTGAGCACCGATGCGACTCGAGTCAATGAGTAGCAGCAACAGACAGTGAAATATCAGTCACAAGACGGCCTTATCGTGGGCGATGGTTAGTCGCAAGATAGTGATAAGTCTGTTGCACCACTCTACCCGTACACACCAAACAGACACACCACACTACACCGATGACAGACAAAGTACGCTGACGAAGCTCGGATTGAAAGCTCAAGCGACCAGTGCCCACTGGCATCCGGTAACAGTCTGTGCCCACCATCGATCTTCACGATCGCACTCAATACTCGGACGAAAGTAAGAGTCCACTAGTCTTGTCATGCAACATATTTAGCGACACGACCGAGACCTGCATTTATAAACATATAAATGAATACAGTTTGCGCTCAGCGAGTACTCGTCTGTTGCCATCACCAAAACACAAACCTGGCTGTGTTATGGCACTACACTTACCTGCAAAAAGATCAAGGTAAACTCGTTAGGCGCATGGTGAGGAGGCACGTCCCACTGCTACACGAGTAGCGCTAAGGCTGCGCGTCTCGCTGCTGGCTATGGCTTGGCAATGAGCCGACCTGCACTGCGATGCCACCAAGTGCTGTGGGTGTGCGCATCCACCATCAGCACTGCACCACCAACATGGTCCAGTCATGCACCATATGTTCTAGTGATCCATTCAAGATTACTCACTGTGATCGGTCAAACCGTTCACCAACTACATCATGCACTGGACATCTTGACTAAAGTCTCTACAAAAACAAACAACGTCATTGTCAACCATGTCCCAAAATTCAAACTTCAAACACTGCAGATGTTTTGATATGATGATATAAATTTAGAATCGAGTATGGCGTCAGCGTTCTTAAATAAACGTGCACAGGATGTGAAACATTTGTAATAATAATAATAATAATATATATATATTTATATAATATATGAAATTATGAGGAAACGATGACAAGCTCGATGGTCAGAATTATTGAATCGGATCATTCTAATAACCACTATACTTGAACATTTATTGCCAGTAATGTGTCCACTCCCAAGGTGGCAAATCAATAGAACCACAAAGATACTATCTGTAATGGATCGTGTTCAAAATAAACCAACGACACAAGACCAACATAGAATATTTTTGAATAAACACTTGACATAAAGGCGAACGTGATACGATAAAAGAAAATGCACACAAATGAAAGTACACTGATTGTTATTTTGAATTTTAAAGGACACACACACAAGCAGACAAAAGAAACCCCGCTGAGTAAGAGGTTTTCAACATCAATCACTTAATGAAATTCTGAGCAAGGTTCAAACAATTAATGCTGTGACACTGAGTGAGTCTCGGCGACAAAAGGGATTGCATCAGATAGTAGATGGGCACTGGTTTTAGTGTTATTCCGCCAAGCGACCGAGACTCACGTCGATTGCACTTAGAGATTAGTACCAGGGATTAGCTAGTGCCGAGTGGTCCAACGTAGACAGACAGACAATGAGCGGCCCTGTTTCCAAGGCCTAATAGACAATCAAATCGAGATCCCCGCTATATTGACCGTTCCACAAGAAGATAAAGTACATCATCCCAAATTAGATCTTGTATCACATAAATCGGATACTATTATCGCAATGAAATTCGATCTAATTGGCAACCAATCCAGCGATGCGAGAGAAAGAAAGAACGAGTGACTACCAGACAATTCTAGGAACATCATTAAAAACGTCAAGAAGCTACTTTCGCAATTGGACGCGTGATTGTGCAACGAAAGATGTGATGAAAGCGTAAAATTGACTTCTAACCAGTTCGATTCACCCATTGGTGTCATCTGGGACACCAGATGATTAATAACGACCACCACAGGGTTACTTAATCAGTCTAATCGGTCAACGTGTGCCCTGCGTGCCTGTGCGAATTGGCAACTTCTGTGTCGCAATGGCGGCTCTCTCAATGACGTCACACTGCCGACAGTGTAAGAGAATATTAAGTTTAAATGCACCCAACGAATAGCAGAATAGAGCTACCAAGCAGATTTACGCAGTGCGGCCGCCGGAGCCAAGTCTGTCAGCGAGTGGGTGCCACACCTGGCCTCAAGAGAACCTACAGTTGATACTACCTAGGTACGAGTCGTCACGGCTTTTCGCTCCATTGACTCCTATGTTCCAAATGCAGAGAATTATGAAAAACAAAATAGTTCAAAGAAAACTATTTTTAAATAAAAATATTAATTTTTGCTTTAAATATATTGAAAATAAATAAGAGGAAGCGTAATAGAACCAATGGTTTGCTTCATCTAATTACGTTATACGCTTGAAAACGAAATGTTTACTTACATGGAACAAAAGAAGCTTCTCGTCAGAACTAAGTTGACTTTGGTAAGAAAGCCATTGATAATTTTGAGATAAAAAATAGACTAATTGAGCACAAAATATGGTATGGTTGAACAAAAAAGCGTGATGCTGTTGTAAGTTTTCCAATTAATAATCAAAACAAGTTCGTCTCTCGTATGTAGACTCCAATCTGACTTCTCTTGTCAATTAGTTTTCTACTCTTCTCAATTGAATCGGTAAGCAAGAAAGAATCAGTAGTTTCTGGGAGTGTTGCAATAAACAAGACATTCCACTTCTTTTTCTAGTAAGATTTTGTCCTTTAAGTTTGTTAAATGCTGAGAATGGAAAAACAAGTACCACGCCAATGTAAAGGTAAGCTTGACAGATCAAGTAAAATCGTTAAACGCACACCCCAATGACTCACAATATATATAGCAGAAAGAAAAATGAATAAAAACAAAAAAGATGCCTAGTCAGGGTCATCGATGGTAATGAATATAACAGCGTTATTATTGATCCTGGGATTTACTCGAAAGACAGACAGGCGCAACGAGGAAGTCTATTTTTTACAAATAGATGAGATTCAAAAAGATGAAGAGATGAGGTGGAGTTGTTGAGGGGATTTCGCAGAGGTGTGTGTGTGATTGCGAGATGCGCCTTGAAGGGACAAGTCTGATGGCAGACTAGTGTTGCTAGTGACGCCAGTGTCTAGACACCGAGTGAGTGGTTTGCTTGTGCTTTGATCATCCAAGTTGATGGAAGGAGAGGAACGACAGGTCGGGCTGAGGATGAGCAGAATGGTACCGAGTGGGGAGCAGTTGTATTCTGTGTGGCCAGTGCACTCCACTCCACTCCACTGCAGTGTGACCAAAGCGAGCACACTCAGCCAGCCACCGAGTCGAGTCGATCTCCTCTCCGCACTACACATAGCCTCACATAGCCACTCACACTGCCCCTCCACACACCACGTTACATAACAAACAGGGCGTTCGAGTGGCACGACATCTCGTGTCACATCAATTCAACCACTTAAAATCTAATTCATAACCACCGTGTGTCACCAGAAAAAATATAACCGGGAGACCTATATATCCTGAAAGTAC
>DVQH01001667.1:0-11971 GCA_018231625.1 Papilio phestus | reverse complement strand
GCGTGCAGCGTGCAGCGTGCAGCGTGCAGCGTGCAGCGTGCAGCGTGCAGCGTGCTCTGCCAAAACTTAAACCTTATGGTGCGAGGGCTGCATCAAATATGACTATCGGTTTATTACATTTATCTGTTATAACGAATTTAAACTAGAGCTTTTAAACAGCACTGTTTTCTTGCTTTTTAGCCCAGCGTAAGAAAATCACTTTCGTGTTCCATTCGTAAAATTGTTGAAAAGTTTTCCAATCGACCTTTATACTATGCCATCGTTTATTTTAATGTTAAGTTATGTGGTACAAGGTTTGTCTCCTCGTTATCGTATCGTATGTAACATTGATATAAATCGTCAGCTAATAGGATCGCTACAACGCGACAGCTCATCCCGCAACACGAGCACATTATTACTGAATTAACGATTATCACAACCAGTCTCTGGATGAAGCTTAAATTAGCACAGTATAATTAAATTAAATAGACACAACTCTCCCCAATCGTCAGACTTTGGAGCATATTCGAAAGTAACAACGCAAGTTTTACGAGTTATAAAATTTAATAGAGATCTCGGATTACCCTTTGAACTGCGCTCAATAACCGAGATAATCTATCAAATTTTATTATAATGTATGAGCTGAGCAAGCTTCTATTAGAGACATAATTAATCTTCACTAGTACATAAAATATTTGAAGTTATTTAAATGTGTAATAAAATTATTTTAAAAAGCTTTAGAGCATTACCCACTGATCTTACACTTTGTTATTTCTACGATTACTTTAAAAAAGGAGGCTCTGTTTGAATAGTTTTTGCCTAGTCAAGGCCCTGGTAGCAGCCCTGTGTGATGAAACCTAGCCACGGACAGAGTGCGCCGCAAGTCTAGCGGTGATCCATTAATATTGGTGTGCGATGTGCACGGGGAGCAGCTTGATTTGGAGCTCCCGGGTGTTATCGGTCCCAATAAATATCCCTTCACCGCAACTGCTATAGCTCTGTTAGGTGCCAAACTAGAGCCACACTGGTGCCAAACGCCAATCGACGGATCCCCTGCTCTACATTCCTGGTATACTCACAGTACTCGGTTTATTAAACTTGTATGTATTTTTGCTGTAAACGATGCGACCGATCGCTTAATATTAGGCAATTAGCTTGCGTATGTTTTCTCACCTATAATTATAGTTGGATAGTTATCGGAACTTATTTAAGTGGAGATAAAAATCGTAATGTGCAAGGGCAGAAGTAATTAACCATCACTATAATTACTGAAGGTGTTGTTATCTAACGTTGTTAGAGAACCGTTTAAAGTATTGTTTAATCAAATTAAATCATACAGATTTAGATTTCTGTATACATAATGCAAAATTTTCCCAGCCTTGTCGTCAGCGATTATTTACTTTGACAAGCTGAATTGATAAATGCACTGAGTACAATTAAGTCATAATTCCAGTAATCGGGACCTCCTACAGGACCCCGACTGAAGCTGTCACTTTAATATTCCACTAACGAACTATGTAACTAAAATTGATTTAACACAAGTTAATTCTATTGTGTCCCCGCAGCTCTGTACGCAACTCGCGTTCCCAACTGACGGCCAACAATCAACTGATAACCATCGACTCTTGCTTACCATCACGCGACGGATCCAATATAAACAACTACATCTCTCCTATTGCTCAGCCACAAGGCATCACATCGCACTTCTGCTTATATACAGCCAGCAATGTATAACGGACAAGTGAAGTAATCGTCGTTAACGTAACAATGTGTGCATACTCCGCGTCCCGATCACATCGGAAGATGCGGGCGGCGCAAGTTATCTGGTGGCTCATAAATTTATTTACAATTGGCCGATCAGAGATCTGAGATAAGCCTCTCCTTATCTGACGAGAATTTGTCGCATTGAGCTGTCGCGTCGCGTCGCATCGCGCTTGCAGCTTATAAATTGTTTTCTAATCTCTGGGTGCGGGGGTACATTATTCTTTGATGAATATTGCTATTTATTTTATTCAAATAAAAATAGAATGAAACAGCTCAAAAGTTTACATATGCTGAAAAAATTAGGTGATGATTTTAACTCGAGCAATTAAATTACTTACAGCCTTCGACTCATTTATAGCCTTACTAAAATTTACGCATAAGAACAAACGACGAATTCATAGAATACTAGTTACTATTTATGATGTTGAATTGCATTACATTCTGCAGGACATATTGTGGCAACATTGAGCGCGCGTGCTCTATCGAGGCCCGCCATCGCGCACTGACAGCTTTCGTTCCCACTTCTCCCGCACAATAATAACAAAATAATTGTGTTTATTTTACTGAGCTCGGAAAATGTTATCACAAGGAACCTTTGTTAAAGTCACTTTACGTTCTGATATGTGAAGTACATTGCATTTAATTTATTAAGTAACTATTTGAACTATCCACCTTTCGTAGGTAAAAGGGAATAAAATGTGTCATCCAACGAACAAAGGGTTGTTGAAGTATTTTTGCTTTAAACTTCTTGTACCTATATGTAGTACGTTCTACGATAATTCAATAACTTGACTCTAGACTTGAGGTAAAAGTTCCAAGCGACTTAACTGTAAATCACAGCTACATAGTTGCAAGGTTAAATGAGATAATACGAAAATGTAAATGTTATGTACATATGTATATTGGATCTTATAGATCGATGTTATAAAAATGTAACAGCTCTTATGTTGTAAAATTGTTTTAAAATCTCAATATGAAAATGAGAATGAGAATGATGAGTTTTCCAAAAGGCAATAACTTATGTTCGCAGAATTTTCCCGATCAGTTCCGCAGACAGCGCGCTCAGCCCGCACAAAGGATACGATTTATACCGCACCGTCCATAACTGATAAACGGCAGTATCGAGACAAATGGACTGACATATAAATTTATACCATAAAGCAAAGTGGAGTGTGTGCGCGAACGTACCTTTTGTGCTGGCAAGTGCACTCCGCGACATCTTCTGCAGCCCCTTTACACTGCACCTCGAGTGTACTCCAGTCGTAATAGACATTGTGGAGACAGGCCACACGCCACGTCACGCCGTGACACCGTCCCGGCCCTCGAGCATCTTGCTTTATTATTTTTGAAGAATTAAGTTTTATAAAAACATGAAAACCACGAAAAAACAATTTATAGAGTTTGCGACGAATAATAGCAAAGGTATCTGAAGAGTTTTAGGCTGGACCAGGACCTGAATAGACGAAACGATTAAAGTTCTGTGCTGTCCTATGTGTACCTACAATGTAATCACTCACACGAGAAGGGTCCGTTTACCGTCTAACATATTCCAAACCGATGTCTTATTTTCTTTATAAACGAAATACATATTTATACAGGCGCAAGATATTACTTGTATAATAAACAGACGAATTTTTAAGCGATAATAAATATTTACTTACTCTTTGCTGAAATAATACATGTCGGGTAGCTTCGTTGTTTTATATTATACACATTAGAAAAACAGCGGCTGTTTGCGGGGATGATATACAGCGTGGGTGTGCTGGGGGTACTGGGGGGTGCTGCCGGGCGTGCGGGGGTGCAGGGGTGCTGGTATCTCGGGCACGTTGCGCCGGTTTTTGTTTCGACGCAAGTTTTTAGAGCAAGTCGTTGCCGAGACTTCACAATGTTCTCTCCTCTTCGCTTTTGTTTTTATTTATCGTCGAGCAGATAGTTATGTTTATGACAAGAAGGCATTTGACGCACAGGACACATATTGTATCTCTACATGCAAGTCTACCCGCTGACCTAGATTACATGCATCCTTTATTCCTGATGTGAAAAAAGAGTTATTTTGCATAGGTTTCTTTAATGTTTGCAAGTATAATCTGTGTACAAAACATAATGCAATGTGTCTCAATATCACTGAGTGTAGAAGCGAAGGGGAATACTGGTAGGCAAGGGCGTGGTGCGAAGGAAGCGCTCTATCAGGACGACAAACATTTATGAAGCGGCGCAAGCAAAGCTTTCTAAAGTCGATGACGTCTCAATGACAGTGCGTAGGACCCCAACGCGGCTGCTTGTTCATCCTAATGTATGCAAGACAAACGTCTCACTTTACCGGGCCCCGGTCCCCGCGGCAAGAGGCGAGGGTGCCGGCAAGCGCGCTCACTGCCGGGCTTCCACAATGTAAAGGAACCGCTCGATTTCAAGTGTCGATGTAGTGTAATAGTTTTGTTTGCATAATTTGTGGAGGGATGGAAAAATTTTAATGTAAAATTGATCAAAATAGTATCGATGAACATTATAGTTCCATAGTTCCCTTGATCAAAATTTTAATAACTCAATTAAAACATTTTAGTATGGTAGATCACAAAGCTATGTGTCAGAAAGCAGTCGCTCCGGGCAGACGTCGCCGTTTACCAGCTTAATGATGCCGAGGTCATAAAAGTTGTGATTCGATACCCACATAATACTCGTTCATTTCGTTCTTTACGACTTCTGGTCTACAATATGCACTAGACTGTGTATTACGCGACTAAACAAATTTATAATAGTTTTGTACGATTTGATTATACTATTCAAAGATGAGTGGAAAGTTTCATACCGATCTAAATCATTGATTACGAGATAACACAAAAAGTGATAGTGTCAGTGTTGCATTTAGTATATCCAGGGCAGCATTGCGGTTATAGACTTACGTAAGTGTACTAAGTATTAAGTTATCTTACTTATTTCAAGTGCAACTTAAGTCGTGACCGGTAATTCAAATCTATTCGTCACCAACTCTACGAATATTTCGTAAGCTAACGTATTGAATTACTGCCGCTTGTTGTGTGCAAGTAGTTATTTATTATTGACGGCGAAATGACGACTGGACTTTTGTTTGCTATTTCGGTTATACTCGTACTGATCCACAACATTATTACTTATCCTATGTTGTTTATTTGCCTATAAAATTATACGACACTAAGGTTGCATTTGTTGCCGAAACGACTGCCATAGATCGGCGTCTTGATACCTTAAAATTATTTCACCTTTAATATCCGGCGGAAATTTGTTGCTTTGATAGTAACCCTTCCTATCTATAAATTGCTTCCTTATCGCTTGCATGTCATTATAACATTGTGTATTCCGTCCCGTACCCTACCCCATGCGGTCGGCGGACCTCGGGGTTTGCTCAAATGTTTGCTCAAACATCGGCGAGGTCAACACGCGCCGCGCCGCAGAGACTTGAGTGAGTTATTGGAATCCGTCCCGTTTGTTTTCACACCAGATGTTATTTAGATGTTCTCTCCGGGGCGCGTTACGTCGGCCTCGGTAGTTTGGCATAGCGCGATGCTTCTAATTTAGTGCGAGAGGCGACGGTCGGCGACGGGCGGCGGCGGCGCTTCGAGATCTGACAATAGATTTATGTAAACGTTTCACAAATATGACAACAGACTGAGCATCTTATGTACTCTATAGAAGATGTAAACATATTAGTTCTAAAATTAGTGATATACTGAACACAATAAGTTAAAAAATATATCGCAACAAAGCAGCAAAGTTAAAAAGAAAAACGAGTAAAATCAGCGAAGTGAGTGCAAAATGAACACCATTTATAATAAAATCACCTTTTCTCGTTCCGTTCAAACTTGATAATAAATCGCGAAGCGGCGGTGGTTCTCTTAAATAATAGCGGCGGAGTGTCGGACTCACGTGAATGAGATTCTGATAAAAGAAATATCTCTGGAGAACAAACGGATCAAAACGAATGGTCGACATCGTCCCCGCACCCCGCACCCGCACCCTGCACCGCGCACCCCGCACCCAGCGCCGCTCCGGAGAGTGAACGTTTGCTAAATCGGATGTTGTCGGCGGCTCGACGGTGGCGGGATTTGCCGCTTTACTACGACATTTGTTATTTGCTGCCCTCGCGGCTTTATCTATCACTGTCGGCTGCGTCGTTTCCTAACATATCTCTGCTATACAATAATCGACATCAATAATTTTATTGACAGCTTTTGAAAAGAACAAATGGTTTTTGCTAACGTAACTACTTACTTCCACTATCACTTTTTAAACGCTGATTAGATTTAACTAACTAACTATATAAATCTTTCGCTCGTTGGCAAGCGTTTTATTGTTGTCTATATTCATGTCCTTGCTTAGATTAAATTAGTTTATCTTGACCTTGTGGGACATTTACGTAATTATTTTAATACGTATGTATGTGTGTAACGATTTCATACCTCAAAAGTTTCTTCCAAACCATTTCCGTATTGTGCGATGTTAATGTCCGTCGAAAGTATAATTGCAAGATGATTTAAATGGCATCGTAAAAAACACTTTCTAAACATTTTATCCGGCTTCAAATTTAAGACAGCTTTAAAAAGTCAATTCCCAAAATTAATTTTCTAATTCGTTACATTAATCCTTGTAGATCAAAGAGCAAAGAAAATTGTTCTCTCCGGGAAAAAAGCAATTTATCTATCGGGCGATGCGGGAAAACGGGCCGCAGGCGGGGGGGGGGCGTAAAAGAAACATAAACAGGCGGTATAAATGAAATAGGGGAACAGTATCTGCTCTCACAGCCCAATGAGTGGGAACAAAGCGTGCGCGTGGCCGCCGCGATACGCGCGATACCCGCGGACTTCGCTACCCTACCCACTGCCCACTACCCACTACCCGCTACCCGCTACCGCTTACTATCCCTTTATTTTGTAGCCTTCATTAATTATTTTTCCTTTCAATGCGTCCGGTGGCCGCTTTTTGAAATGTCCGCTTTTATTTGAGTCAGTGAGCTTAATAGATCCGAACATTATAGCAACATCGACACCGACACAGCGACATGCGATTATGGAGCTACAATTAATTACGTAATGTTATATTAGAATAAATTCATTTAACTTGGCCGCTGGATCAATGTGGACCAAGGCAATGAAAGACGTAGAGCAAGTATCGTTGGACTTAATAACGTTCATAATCTTAACCTTGAATAAGTTGATATGTAGATAGTAAAGATTTTATTACAAGTTGTATTAGCACATGTTTTATAAGCGTTGCCGGAACTGTGAGCAGCAGCAAGGCAGCCGACCGCGAGCCCGCGGGCTCTACGCGCCGCAATAAAACTGAATAATTGTCATTTTTATTCCCACAGAGGCATTAAAATGATATTAAAAAGAAGATTTATTGATATTACTGTTAAACATATTTATTAAATAAAGAGTTCAGTTTGATTGGATGTTTTTGTTAATGTGTTTTATATGAAACTGGTCGACACGTGAGAGGCGCGAGCTCGCTACAGCCGACGCGCTCATAACCGGATTTATGTCGGATTTATTATTGATACATTTGGTATTTTCATTCTCTATTTCGTAAGGAATACATGAACCACTTCAGGCAATCGGCACCAAAAGGTTTGACTGGTCTGTTTTAGATGAATCAATTTTCAATCGTTGCTAAAACATGCAACCGGCCGCCTTTCTACCGCCGGACTTGCTGGGTCTAGCGGCCCTAAAGGCACAACAGCCGCCAACGAGCGGTCAGATAATTTGTACCACATCAGCTGCCAACTTCGAAATTCAATTTTCACTTTGGAATGCTCTTAACGTTTATCCGGTTACTGGTGCAGTTCGTTTGTGGAGGCAGTTAATGCAGTTGTAGAGTTAAAAAATTCGATTGAAATAAAAGTAAGATATGTAAAATATAAAGAAATTGAAGAACATTTGTCACTTTCTTTTGTAACTCGTAATATTTAAAAATAGCTTAAATTGTCTTTAAAGTCTTAAATCTTTTTTTAAATAAATCTTTTTAAAGAGTTCACCCTCATACCTAAATATATTTTAAGCAACTAGAAAAGATAAAACGAAAAGTTTATGCAAAATGTGTATTATGTATGTAATTACCGTATTATTTTGAATATTAAAGTTAAATGGACTACATTCAGTTTTATAGTACTTCTCGTAAACACTGAAATAATTCAGAGTTGCAGGATGTGAGCACAATGCAGATACAGTTAAGGTCGTAGTAAACGCCACAGTTATGTACTTCACCCTACTGTTCGTCAATTAAAGACGGAAAGGCTCTGTTCTAATTATTAACTAGATACCAGAATGCCTTCATTTCATAAATATACATACCGACATTTCAATAGTTCTAACGTTCAATAAATAATATTGTATTTACATAAACCATTTCGATTTATATTGTACAAAGCCTGAACGTCGAATGCTCAACGCTAACCTCCGACCTCACATTTCGCCGGCGGGTACAATGTTACAATACTTACTAAGACATATTTAATATCCCTCACCACTAACATGCAATTAAACCTTCCCACGTGCAAATTAACTATGCGCAAGATTGAATTAAACTACGCAACTAAATAGAATATTTTCTCTTTCATTTAAGCGATTAAATATAAACTTTAGACATGGAATAGTTAGTTACAAACAATTAATAATCAATTCACTCATCAAATTTCCCATAATTACAGGTATATGTCAGTCTTTAAAAAAAGAAAAGCAACACAGCAACTTAACAGAAAAGTTGCCTTATTCCATATCAATAACACCAACTACTTTTGGAAACCCAGCACTTTAATTCTATGTCTATAATATTATAATAAAGCGTTATTACACACTTCTTTGTTGCCTAAGATATCAGCAATCACAGCATATTTTTGAATAATTCTTTTTAATAAAAAGCCCTACACTTACGCTTTAGTCTATATATTTTCACGCAATTGAACTTAGGGGGAAAATATTTTGGATAAAAACCCTAATGTGGGAAAGACACCATAAGTTGCTTCCAACATCATGGAAGCAAGATTGTTATGTCATGTCATTTTGACATTTCCAATTGTTAATTTGACAAATGTACATTTGTGTTGAATATTCTAGTTATTGATGTAGTATCTGTTTAAGTAATTATTATTAACATTTTATAAACTAGTCACGTAATTACGTTTTGCCATAAAGTCCACGTGTAGTCAGCCCCGGCTCCCGCGCGCTCTTGTCTTGTGGCTAAATTATGAACGTCGCCGTCAGGGGCGCCTTTATTGCTCAGAGATATTTTCAATTTCATTCAAAACTATCTAATGTCTTTAAATAATTGTCTCGAGATCATCCGACAGTGAGTAACGGCTACATAGTGACATAATATATGTAGACTATTACATTATTTGCTGTTTGTAACATGCCAATCGAAATATGTCAATTTAACAAAACTATCAGAAAAACGTAATATATCACCATAAATATGTATTATTACTCAAAGACCTGAAAATTAACAATAAAAATAGTAAAGTTGACAATTTTAATTAAAACACATTAAGTAAAAATTGAAAATGAGGTCACTGTGTTTATTCATAGAAACTTCGCACTACGTAAATTTAGGGTCAGTTTCGAACTTGGGAAGCCTTAGGGTGCGGCCACACTGCCGGTGTCGGCACCCGCTGCCCGCTGCCCGCTGCCGGCAGGGCGGAGACATTTCATATAACACGGGAAGTGGTTATCTGTGCAGCCGTACCCCCTCGTCCCGCGCCCCGCACAGCACAGCACGATTCCCGAACCGCTTCGATCCGGCTTTCGCTTAATCCACTTTCGTTTTCCTTGCGATTTCATATTTTAACACGATTCAAATAACGCTTCCAATAATTAATAGTTACTTAGAGTACATCCATCGTTTGATATCTAATTTATTAGTTCTCATCAAATTTACCCTCTAAAATACATAGTCTCATACAGATTGTCCCGGGAATGACATGGGTTAGATCGTCATGTTTTCGACCAGGCTATTTGTGGTACTCCTTCGTGCACGTCATTCAGACACCCTGTGTTATAATATACATGTATTTTAGCTACACTAATAACTGAAAGTTTTACCGGTAGAGCTATCATTGTATAGCCGAGAAGTCGATAAATAGTCAAACTGGTTTTATCTCAGAAAAAGCTGCATGGTCTAATTTTTTTTTAAATTTATTTAATACCATTGCTTAGGGTACATCAATGATACTTATTTAAATTGTCGTAGCGACGTGGTTTAGTGTGACGCAAGCGGCACTCGATGCGACACGACTGAAGAGAAACAAATTTTCTTACATTTTAAATTGGAGTACTCGTATTTTGAGAGCACAACAAGACGGATAACATAAATCAAGCGAGGTGTGGCGACAACTACATAAAACTCTGAATATTGTAACATCTAAGCGTCGTAAAACCGCGTAAAGTTTTCCAGATTTCCCTCGACGCCCGCTCTGCGGCCATTATCATTAACCGAACTTCTAGGTTTATTTAATTCAAGACCGTAAACTTGGCAACTCGAGGGAAAACCTAGGCCATGGCTTTACATATTTAATCCCGCAGGGACACGATGTGCCAAAACGCAAGCAACCCGCGGACGCGTTGCTGTGCCGCTGACAAAGCACAAAAGTTTACATTTAATTTAAACCAGTATGTGAGCGCACGCGGTCCGCTAAATAACAACAATCTAGTTTTAATTGGTGCTATTTGTCTGCGGAGCGGATGCTGCAGATTGCGTCGCCAATGGACCGTTTTCGGAGGGCTTTAACATATTAATGAGAGCGACCGCGCCGGGGAGCAGAGGGCGCGGGCGCGGGGGCGGGGGCGAGGGCAGGGGGCGCGGGGAGGGAGCAGGTTTAATTCTGCCCAATACTTTAACCGAATTTACGCGCTGGGATTTCGTGTATTTTTCGCTTAATACGGATTTCACAGTGAGACCTTTGTAAATAGTAGTTTAAAATCTAAAGCTGCAGTTAAAATACACTTTTGCATACATTTTCATTCTAAAGTTTAAATTGCCTCGTCGTTATTAACGACTATTGCAGACGCAGGAATTATGTTGTCAGGGAAATGCACCAAATGTATATTAAGTTGAGTTGGAAACAAAATCCTAAAGAATTTGCCGATGATGACTAAACTTTTTCTATAACTATGGTACACAAAGCTATGATCGTAATCAAATCATCATCATAAAATGTAATTTTGATGGCACTTAACCATTTTGGAGGCGGATCTTAAACGTTTCTACATTTCCCGCAGAAAATTCTTTTTTACGATGATTGAAACCAGGTATTATCTTGAATTATTTTTGCAGTTAATGTGCTATTTTCTATAATTAGTAATAAATTGTGTCATTTTGTGTTTACATAGTTTGTGCGGAGCATTGAGAGATGCAACGGCTGTGATTAACTTTGACTCAAAGTAAAAATAAATATGTTTGAAGCGTTCATTTATTTTATTTTGAGATGAGATGCTTGTGACACCACGGCTATCTCTGAATGTTAAGAGGAGCAGGTCATTGCCGTGGCCCCATGCCCCACGCTTGCCGTGCGGGGTGCCGCCGGCGCGGTGGCCGGCCGCCCCGGGGCCGCCGCTGCCTTCTTAATGACTCTATTAAGGAGATTAATTGACTCTATGCCTCTATCGCTTAAAAAACATCTCGACCTTTTTCATTTCTAACAAATTTAATTAATGTGGATACAGATCTTCGGAGAGTCGATGTTTGGATCAAGGAAGGTAGTTTCGTTTCAAATTTGGATTCTCGAATCTGCTTTATTGGTAACATGATATTTTAATTGGTGATGTGTCGACGTTTACGGCGCCGCTCGCTCACTATAAACAACAATATTTCTCAGAAGGTGATTATTGTCAGTACAAAGTATTCTTATGACTTCAATAAAGTTAGTTTATGGAGGATAAGTTACGTGTGTCGGCCGCGGAGGATGATGCCTCGGTTTATGGAGATATCCGCAGCGCCCTCCCGCCCTCCCGCCCTCCCGCTCTGCCGCACTCCCCTTGTTAAAGTAACAGAGTTAAAAGCTCTAAAGTGATACGTCGAAAGACACGTCGACGTTTTTAAGCCATTAGTCATTTATGTTTAGGTGTGTCCCATCGCACTATACAGATATGCAGTCTACAAATGTCCTCCATTTTTTTTTTAAGGTTTAATACAGGTCTATCATACCGTTTTTGTAAATCATAAGACATAAGTTTTAACAAATGCAATCTGTGATGTCAAACAT
>DVQH01001666.1:0-11972 GCA_018231625.1 Papilio phestus | reverse complement strand
TTCAAACCCAATGAATTAATTTGTCGAAAATTTCGATTTAAAATCCTTTTTTTGGTCGGGTCACTTCAGTAACCATAAGAAGAAAATTCTTTCGTATAAGTAAATGAGTAAATTATAGTATACGTTTATCCCTCATAACTTCCTGCAAAGTAAACGTTTAATAGGTTTATTATTTTATTGAGTCATGTGATATTTATCTTTTTGTAGATATCATATCAATTCAATTGTATTACCTTCAGTATATACCAATAGGAATAAAAGCAAAGTTTAGGTAGTGTTAGTGATAACACGGCCCACCTTATTGTACCGTCTTATAAAACACTTAAGACGCTTTTATCGACTTTATCTACAGAACTATGTGAATTTAAAACAAATATTAACTCAAGGTGCAGAATACATGTCAAGTCGGTGGACTTTTCCTTCTTTTTATTCACTTATCTAAATTACAATACTTACAAATCAAGGTGCGGCGTACGTGGAAGCGGTAATGAGGCGGAACTTTAACGAATAGGTGTGTTTTACCTTATAACGATTTAAGTAGCAAAAAATTGTGAATCCCCATCGAAAGGTTGCCATGTCGGGTGTTGTGCAGGCGCGATTGTTTTAAAACAGCAACGTAAATTATAACATAGTCGGGGCCGCCATTTGCATTTTTATTGTCCCCTGCATCATACCGAATGGATTAAGTCCGTAATATAATCGAGCGGTGGAGCGCAAAATTGAATTATTTATTATATCTTATAGTTTGTAAAGCGCAATTATTCGGCGGCCGTGTGGCCAAATGTCGATGTTTTTTTTTCGTATCAGTTTGATTCGGTGCGGTCCTGTAAAGTCGCACATTTGCGCTCGAAAAAATCCACTTTAATATTGTCACTATTTCCTTGTCAAACGGTCGTATCGGAGCATTTCTCGAATACGCTCCGACTTTAATAAAAGTTTATTATTTTCTTTAATTTCTTTTCCGGGTTGATTCATTTTTTTTTTGTGAAAATGGTGCTCAACGGAATAGGTAAGTTTTATTTTACGTTTTTTCTATTTAAACATTTTTCTCGAATTATTTTTTAGATGTTTAGTGGGAATTTGATAAAATATAATTCGTCTTCGAATAAAATCGAAGTTGATTTTAAAAGCGGTCGTTTGTGGATGATTTAATGGGGACTGTTGAAGGCTATACAAAGAATTCTCCGAGGAATCCGGTGGCAGATTGCAGATTAGTAGCATTAATCAAACGAGTTATTTGCATTCAAATTCCTTTTATGTATATTTTTTAATTGATTTTAATTCCTTTGGGATTTCATATGAAAAAGTTTTTAGACTTTTTATATTAAATAATCGATAAATGAAACGCTGACAATGTTTTTTGTTTCGGTGAAATATGTACGTAGGCGAAAACCGCCGGCGGCGAGCGACGCGGGCTGGAGTGGTTTTCTTTTTAATTTAACAAGGGCGTAACGGTTAACTGATTAACTTCACTGAGGCATTGACTGGACTGTGACAGACACAGCGAATAGACATGTGATCTCGCTGCTATCTGCAGAGCGGAGTACAATCGCCGTGGTCGGGCACCGGGCAGCTACGGGCACGATCACTGACAGGCTTACGTGTAACAGACACAAAGAACACTCGTTCAATAGGCTAAAGAATTTAAGCTCCGCACTGCACGAAAGTTCTCACAGCATCATGAGAATGCTTTTTACAATCGATATTCCAAAAAGAATAGCATCGATGTCTCCGTTGTCAACGGACAATTCTTTTGAAGATTGACTACTACGAAGAAAGGAATTCAAACTCTAATTTTTGTTTGGCAAGATTTACATTTGTTCGATGGGTTTTTAACATTTTATTGTTCCGTTTCGGTATTGCGTCACCGACTAAAAAGACAAAGCATGGAGCGATCGGCTCGCATTGTCCGACTAATGATGAGCCAAAACACTATTTTTAGATGTCTAGTTTTGCTGTATAAGGGCAATACTCGATCTTTGTAAAGATATTTGCTTTTATGGCGCCGGTAGCATACTAAGATTGTCGATACGAGTCTTACGGGTACATCCCTAGGGAGTGTGTCGATATATCGATACTATTATCATTTTTGTTGATCTCTAACTAATTACACACGACGACATCTACTTAGTTGTTTCAATCGATTAAAATCTTAATTAAATATGTAAGCTATAAACAACTGGAACCTTCGATTCCGCCGTGTTACCAGATGCCAGATAACTGATTTATTTCAATTCGATCGAATTGAAAAATCGTTAACAAGTGTATAATCTCATTTATATATATTTAATATCGATTAGTTGCTTCTTAAATTAAAATGATATTTAACTTTTTTTCATCGAATTAAAGATGACATAAAACGAAACTCTGTTGCTTTAAGTTTCTGAGAAAGACCGGTTGCAAATCGATTATCTTTGAATAATGTTAACTGAATTGAAATATACGAGTAGTAGGTATAATCAATTTGTGTGACAGAAACACTTTCATTGACCACAGTGACCTTATGGTGTGTTAATTTTATTTTATAGCACAAGCAGACAAGTTTGTAAATGATCCAATATATTAGATAAACTATGCCCGATATAATACTGTAGAAAATAATGAAATAAATTGGTTTACTAAACAATATACGAAATATTTCTTTTTAATTTAACTCGAAAACTTTTATTTCCTAAAAGATATGAAAATGTGCACAGAAGAGAAAGAATTGCGTTTTTACTTAACTGTCACTTAACCATAACTTAACTGTGATTATACTTCGTCGTACTTAAGCAGGAAATTTCATTTCTAGCAATTCATTTCTTAAATTTTTCAAAACATATGTGGGAACTTGCTTTCAGTTTAATGTTTGACCCAAGTAAATGTTTTAATTATTTCGATGGTTTGACGATTAGAATTAGCAACGCCTATCCGAATCGGTGTGGTCGTTGTTCAACAAAAGACAGCCATTGAATCTTTGTTTTTTCTTTGTCCATAAAACTTCAGTATCCGCTACAATGTCTGCCAACATACGGTTTTAGGGCCCCATTGTTGTTACGTGACACTTCTCAGTCCATAACATAGAACAATGTCTCAATAAGCTCAATAAGCTTCCCGTAGCTTCGCATAATGAGGTCCAATTTCTTAAACAATAAATTTCCTAATATGTTTTGATGTTTTTGACCATTGTCACCTTTCTGCCTGTTGTCTATGTGATTGGTATTTAATATGCGTATCGGGTTTGAATGGAGTTTTGTCGATTTGTATGGCTTATTCAACGTAGTGTAAAAGAACTTTAGGAAATGTTTAACGCGTGTCGTGTCTCTTCGAGTTCCGTTACTTTAAGATTATCGAGATTGCTTTTCGAACTGTTCACGTCATGTTATTTTATTCTATTGTAAAATTATTCATTGTTATTTTGTTAGGCGTAAATAACATAACTTAATTCCGTAGCGTCTATTACATTGGACGTTTCCATCTTTACTGTATACATAATTTTCATCTTCACATGAGGCATTTTGAATCTGACTTAATTCTACATACTTAACATAAACTTAGTAGATATTTTGTAGAATGTAATCACTTCTACAGTATTTGATACAATTGACATTTTTTATAGATTCGTGAAACTAAGAAATGGTCATAATAAGCAGTATCTTAACGATATACAAGAATGAATTCTGTTTTTACTTTCAATTTCGTTATGTTTTCATTTTACTAGGTGTTAATATACAGAAAACGTGTTTCTTTCATTGGAGATGTCGCGGCGGGTGAATGCTTGTAGCGACGGCTTCCGAAACTGACGATGGATAGATTAATGTTGACCAAACTATCGCTTTGATCGTCTTAAAGTGATTTCGATAGTTTAACAAAACGAATCTCTTAGGAATCTTGGATACAATTTCTCTTAAACTTAATAAATACAGAATTTTATTTCCAAAATGACCTTTAAAAATAAATATATCGGACTTATCAACTTATTAATTAATTATTGATTGTTCGCAATTTTCAGAATTCAAAATATAACAAGTCGTTTATGTTATTGGTATTTAAATTGCTACGACTGCAAATGGTTGTAGGCGTGTAAGTAATATAAAAGGAAAGTAAGCTATCGGTGCGTAGCGCGGCAGCCGCGGGCGGACATAAATAACTGACCGCAACGCAAACAGGCGCCGTGTTTACTGCATTATTATATTTTATACATCGGGCGCACAATGCGCGGGCGCGGGCTCTAACGCGGCCGGCCTACATAATGACGAGCGCGAGGAAGGCGTAACCCGGTGGCAATCGGCCGTCTCGCTCGACGACGCCCCGGGCGCGCGCCTAAGCGAAACGTACGACCACAAATTTATTAAAACGTAAAAAAAAAACGCTGAACTGCTACCGCACTGCGCGTCGCCTCCACAGAACTAGATACATTTTTCCACGTCGGCGCGTGCGAGCGAGAGCCCCGGCGAATACGCCGCGGATGAGCGAGACGATGATATTTCTCAACGCTCGTCGAACGTGCAAACGGCGGGCGATGTGGGCGCTGCCGGTGTTGCGCGCGCGCAGCTACCTCGCGCTCGGACTCAGCGCCGACCGGCACGCCGCGGCGACCGGCTCGCTTGGCCTGTGTGACCTTTACTCGGTGAACTTAGGAAGCGTCGTCTGCTGTAAAACGTCCATTAGGCCCCCTTCGAGCGCGCGTCTTCGGTCTTCGCGCCGGGCGGGAGGGACAAGGATGACGGGCGGTCGTCGGTGCCGCGCCTAAAGGTATTCGTAGAATGCGTGATCTGTATCGTTGTGGCGGGGTGGCGCGGGGGCGCGGCGGGGAGCGCGGCGCGCGGGGTGCGGGGCGCGTTCGGAAGCGGTGGCAGCTCCCATCGACTCCTGGGGTTATTCTTCCTCAGGCCACTGCTGTCGGAGCCGCGCACCAGACGAGCCAGTTTTTTCTATCCGCCGCGCCGCCGCAGCCGCCCGACACGACACGCACTCGTTAATCCCGCGCCAACACGAGAAGTCGACACTAATAAATTACTGTTTTTTACTGCACTCGAACAGTCTCCGCCGCGCAGCCGACTCATTTATACGTACAAATAAACATTAATCAGCAATAAACGCAGTCGTTAGCGCCGAACACAGTGAGTATTCCAACCCTTTACGCTTTTCCCAATCCACGCTCTCTTAATTTGTGCGGTTCTGATTGAACTCTGCGCCCAACCTCTGATGCCGCTCTTTGGTCTCGCTAGAACATTAAGAGATCGGAACAATAAAGATTAAGAGAGCCAGCGATTCAATTTGCAATTTAAGTGTATAAATCTATATGTTTCTAATTTATTTACCGTAATGTGCATGCGAAACCTTTATTTGCTATTTTAAAATAATTTTGAAATTGTTATTTGGAATCTAATTCATATCCAAGTGTATTTTTATTTTACTATAGAAGTATCTCAGAATCGAATTTAAAACGTAAATATGATAACTAATCGATAAAAACCTATTAAAGCTATCGTGTCCACGGATATATATTGTATTATTCAAATAATCATAGATATTATCATTTAAATTGCCTTTAGCGCCTCGCTTGGCGCTAGAATTGAAAAAAAGTTAGTCAAAATTATTGTCCTTGTTATGGGATTTTTTGTCAACAAAAACCTTGCACCCGACTTTGATGCACCATTCATTGTCCAATAGTGACCATTTTATAACGATTTATGGTTTATTTAACAATAAAAGAAGAATGAACTGGCAAAAAACGGTCTTTCGAAACGATTAGGAACCAGAGAGCGGACAGTATATTATCGATTCTTGCCTTTGTTGTAAGCGAAAATTACGAATTCCATGCATCATTAGCTCATGAAGCTATTCATAATTTATACAGAAATTCCCATGAGCTCAAACTTGTTGAAAATGCACGTTCATCTACAAAAAAGTATATTGAATTGATTTTAGAAGCTATCAAAAATTTCGTGGTCAATATCATGTTACAAACTTTATTTCTAAAATCTAGTTACATTTTTTTAAATTCAGGATACGCAAATTAGTAAAACAAAAAAGAAATAGGCAGAACTTTCGAGACATAACGGCACATTTTGATTATAACATTAGATTTTAATAAATTTAATTAAAACCAGCAATAAACTGGATGTAGTTCTTAAAACAGACGTTTTTCCTACAAACAGAGGTGAAAAATAATTACTGGTATAGACTCGATAACTAAAGTTCAAAGTGCACTTGTAGCAAAAAAGCATATACTCGTAGTAGACTATAATTCAACATTTAAATAACGTTGATTTCAAACTTGATTTTAAAGGTAAACTATTGTTTTGAAAAATAATAGATTCTATAAAAATATCGTGATATAGAAGCTGGATGGAATGTTCAAAGTATCTTGATATATAACTGTTATTAATATTTTATATCTGTGTATGTTGTAAAGAATCCAATAATTATAACAAACTTAAAGTGAAAACAGTATATCACAGAACTTGTACCAGCTTCAAGATATCTTTAAGACAAGGCCTTTATTTTCTCGTTTTTGTGTTAGGATGTCAGTGTTAGCGTGTGTTTTAAAACCTTAAAGCCTCAAGCTCCAAACCAATTTGCATCCGTAATTACTGACAAAATAAATTTTGTAGTCTGAGAGTTATAGAATATTATAGTTATAAATTCGCTTCCACGAAAACTCAATCGATTAAAGTAAATCAATTCTATGGTGTTAATACTTTAACACACTTTTAAAAACTAGTCCAAGCACATTTCTAAAAAAAAATTACAAGTATTTCGCTTAAGAATACTTAAATTCGTTTATATGCGTTTATAATAAGTTTACAAACTACTTATTATTGTATAACATAAATATATTTTATGCCTTAAAAATAGAAAAAAAATTACAAATTCGTGATATTATGCTTATAATAAAATATCAGGATCTTAGACTATATGAGTAACACGGTAGCCGGTTGTTACGCGCCTTTTCATTTCCAATTCAGGTAAGAGATCGCAAATAATGCAAATTATGTTCAGATGTGCGGATTCTCTTTTAACTTGCATGAAAGTGGGTGTTATAACATTGTTTAGGTATGGTTTTTTAAATAACGAGATCAATACTTTACTAATAGAACATGCGACTTTATTTAATTACAAATTTATTTCTAGATTATCATCTGTATTTTTATAATATTTACCTTTTTATTACTTTTCATCTTCTGGCCTTCTAAAACGTGTGAACTATTTTTAACTGGATACTTAACTAAATCTAGATATTTTGCTTTCATTGTTTAGATTTTCATTGCTTCTAAAGTAAGGTTTTCATTGTCTTTGAAACTACTTTATTGAAGCTATTTGTTGCACACACCTCTAGAGCTAGACACTGCCTTCTTTCCTGTTTAGTTTATTATCTTTTTAGTTACAAAGACCCGTAGTGACCCTTATAACCTACTAGCTTTCGCTCGCGACTCCGTCTGCGAGGAATTGATAAAACAAAAGTAAGTAGCCAATATGTTCTTCCAGACTAACATCAACATCTAAGGCAAATTTTATCGGGATCTGTACCACAGTTTAGACTAACAAACAATCATCCATGGGATGGGGCCTTTCACATCTTACTAATATTATAACAGCGAAAGGTTGGATGAATATATGGGTAGATGTTTGTTAGAGTTTGTAGCCTACTGCTGAACAGATCCCGATCAAATTTGGTATAGGTGTAGAACAGACTATGTAAAGAACACAGAGGCTACTTAGTTTTTTTTTAATTCTACGTAAAACGGAGTCGCGGACGAAAGCTAGTTTAGAATATTAGTAAGAAATAAGATTTTACTCTTCATAAATAATGTTCAAAAATAGTAAAATTTGCGTTAATCAAACACGATATTCGTCCGATTTAGGGACTCGCCGCGGGGTGCGCGTTTATTTCTTTCAACTCCACTGAACCGACCTTAACGTTGAAATAAAAACCTCCTCTTTGTCACATCCAGCAAGATATTAACACATCGGTGGATGTTTACGAACCGCAGGGTGGAATATGTTTCGAAGACAATCATTATTTATTGTCGAACGGTCCTTTGACTCGGCCGCTCGATCGATACTTTCTTTTAATAACTGTTCAAAAATTTACAGTATATCACATTATTTAAATACTAGCTGTTGCTTGCGACTTCGTCCGCATTAAACTGAGAACAAAAATAGGTAAAGCATATATTACTCACTGATAACATAGCTTTTTAATGGTGAATGAATTTTTGAAATCGGATTAGTAGTTTTTGAGTTGTTTCAATACATATAAAAATACAATTTTACAAAAGTACAATTTATAATATTAGTATAGATAATAAACTGTTCAGTAGATTACAATCAGGTCTCATTGCTCGCAAACCAAGCCGACCAATGAAGGGAAATGTGTTTATTTTGCAGAAGCAGATTAACCTGAGAGACTTGCATACCTTTCTATTTTATGTAATATTATTTCAATAATCTGTATGCAAATGTAGATAATAAAGAAAAAATGTCTTCAAAGAAAAATTACGACTATTGGAAAATCAGTTTTTCAATTTCTCTAGCTTTAAATTCGAAATTAAGTAACTTATGTACTACATTAACACGGCAAAGCTTTAAAATAATGGACTTAAAACCTTTATTTACTTAAGTACCGACCTTTGTTATTTGAGACCTCTTTCACCTTGCAACATTACACCTTTAATATGACGTCATAATGAGTGTCTTTGTTACTTAAATAACCTTTTTCTACACCTTTTGTTATTAGCATATTTTATTACATCGTACAAGGAAACAAGTATTTAAACATCCGTACAAGAAGAGTCAATAAGTGTATTCGGTACATAGTATAACTTACACGATTTGTCCCGAGCGACAAACGATGGTATCTAACACAGGAAACTTTTGTTTAAACGAGATAAAAGACAAAGGCTTGGTCGAGTTTCGGCTAAGCTTATCTGTTGGTAACCCCGGTTACGACACCGTAGATAAACGAATTCCTTTCTTGGGATGTGTTAAATATCAACAAATAAAGCGCCAACGAGCGCCAAGCTAGTCTAACCAACACAACAAATATCGCCTTCAGAAAACGATGACTCCTACGCATATAGCACTAAGGCAAAAAATTAAAATTTTCAAATTGCCCATGTTCTAGTCTTAGCATTTTTGGCAAGAATTTCTATTCGATGATGTTTTATGTTTTATACGGCATTAGGTCAGGATTAAAGTGTCTTTAAATATTTACTTGTAATAAAATCTTATACTGAAAGAATGAGGTTTGTTTTTTGATATTTAGCTCATTACTTAACGCGAATTTCTGAAAAGAGGTCATATAACTTGCTCTTTAACACTGGCTGGTTACTTTTGCGTAAATGAAGTTAAATACAATAGAAGCTATTATTAACATGCCTAACGCGTTATTAGGTTTACCTTTTCTTCTTATTTCTTTACCAACTGTTTGTTCAAGGAATGGTTTGTTTTTTTTGTAGTTATGCCGACAAAATCATTTTTGTGTCTGATAACGTTGTTAGGTTTTGACGCACATGAAAGTATTTTTGGGAAATCACTCTCATTTCTAGTTAAACGAGCTTTGAACTTTTGGGTACTTCGACAAAAAAAAAACAATTTTACCTCTTTTGAGTTGGTTGTTTTTTTTAAATAAACCTTAAAGAAGGGATTACAAAGTTTAGTTTCTAACGACAATGAAGTACAATTAACAACTATTTGATACATCTGAGTACATGATGTGTCTCGTAAGCACGTTTTAACGATCGTCTCTGATTAGTAGACTTTCTAGCGATCATTGGACGTCGTTTCAAAGAAAATTAATGGGCGAGTTGTGTCTGAGCATTTCATTAGCGCCGCAAAGCACACCCATTCATTCATTTTACACTGCCATTGAGTCAGTTATTTGATGAGGCTATTTCGCACCGACTTGTTTGCTTGACCGTTGGCCCAACATAACCAAATGTTTGCGGCCAAGCGCCACAGGTGATGGTTCTACCTGCTTCGGTTTTTTTGTAATGTGTGCTTAGGAAGTTAGATCTATTTAGAGCTGTTATTTGTTTGCGGTCGAATATTTCGAGTGTTTGGATTGTATTCGTCTTTCATTTTGTTACATTTATTAGCTTTATAGATATTTACTGGCGTAAAAAATACTGGCATTCAGGGATTTAAATCGTTGAGTTACGTTTATAAGGAAAAGTTATTGAGGCAGTTAATAGAAAGATACAAAACTTCTGGGATAGGAAAAATGTAGATGTTTAAGTAGATTACTTTTGTTAATATCAGACTTAAATTACAAAACAAATAAGAATCTATACATCTTCCGTGTTCGATAGTAATACGGGACCACACTGGATGGAACAAGTCATCCGTCAAAGAAGTGACTACGCATAATTGCGCGCTCATGAATTCACCCATAGCGCAGTGTTGCACAGAACCCGCCTATTAGCGTCCACTACGATTTGATACATTGCCGACGTCCCACGAGAGATAACCGCCGGCAATAGAAAGTCCCACCCACGTTCTCACGCTTATCGTAAATTGAAAAACGTAAAAAAGGAATATTCCTTTTATAAACTGGATTCAACGATCGCCTCCGGGTTACGCGCCACGCCTCCGCTTTCTTATTGGTTGAACGGTAGCTTGATTTTTTTTAATGCGTGTGCTCATGCCACTTGCCAGTTATGTACAGACCGAAAGAGTTCAAATATCGATTCGAAGTCCTCGCAAACATTAGATGTCAATCTTTCAGATTTTAGGATCTATTTTGATAATCGCTATCCATTGTAACGTACAATTTTTTTTGTTTGTCCCACGTCCCACTGGCAAAAATTGAGAATAACTAGACAATAAATATCCTTAGCGTGAGGTTGTCCTTTTATTCGCTTTCCTACGAATGTTGAGGGAATTGGCATTGTTGAATACAATTTCACATAACTAGAAGACTAGACTTTAGTACTTTGCATAACTTTAGAAAGTTTATTATCTAATTTTAATAAAGCTATAATATTGGCGAAGTCTTTTAAATTATTTTTACGTCATCTTAACTATTGCTTTAGATAAACCTTTATAGTAGCTGGTACAAGTTAAAAAACATAGGTAAAGACTTCATTCGATATGGGCAATGTAAAAATAACCACCCACTACCATTCGTTAAAGCAATTTGTTCTTACCATATAAGATTTGAATGTATTCCTTTTTTACCTATACGTTTGATTGGCCGCCGCGTAAACCGGTAGCCGGAACCCACACATGTACACAAAGATGTCAATGTGTGCGTATATACCGAGCTACTGTGTCCGCCCATCCCGGAGGGAATTGGGGAGAAATGGGAAGAGGGATTGAGACGTGAAGAGGTGGTTTTAATTTAATATGGATGTGTTAGGGGATTTGTGGTTTTGGAATACACAATGGGTTTCTAATGCTGAAACATCTTTGTTAAAAATGTTATCGATCTCTTTTTCAAAGAGAGATTGAGGAATATTTTTTATATGAGTGTTCCCGGTACTGAGACTTCTCTGTTAGTGAATTTAGTGTTTTCTTTTAATCATTACATAAAAAAAAATCTTTTGTTATAATTCGTTTCACACTATTATAATCGATTTTATGACTAATTAAATTTCGATTAATTGATTTTAATTAACATATATTAAGATCTCGAATTTGGGTTATCTAAAGAAACTTGTTAGAGCCGTTTGAATAAATGTTCCGGTTCTCTATCTTTATTTCAATGACTTTTAGATTATATCTCACCTATATATTCATGTTTTATCGACTTTAAATGCCTTATTTTTAATGTTAACGGTATAAACAGCTGATCAACTTACACTATTTCAAGAATTATTGAGGCATTCAACTAAATTGACCTAAAGGTCAGTTAATTGAAACACTTTAATATTAATTTGTTTTGTATTTATTATCTAGTTAGCTGTTCCCGTGCGACTTCATCTGCATAAAATTATGAAAACTTTATTTTATTGTTTACATTTGTCAAATTATCAATAGCAAAT
>DVQH01001665.1:0-11976 GCA_018231625.1 Papilio phestus | reverse complement strand
AAATAAGGGGAGAAACTGAGAAAGAGTGCAAAATATAGAAAAAAAGAGAGCCGAAGAGAGAGAAGAGTAAAGGACAAGAAGAAAAATAATGTGACAATTAATATAAATTACGGAGGTCCACTACCCTTATCTTAAAAGGTAGTCGCACGATTCTAGCGGCAGGTTTATGTTTTTTGTCGTGTGTCCAGATTTGGCGATTAAATGTTTGAATTAAATACGAACTAAGGAAAGGTCAGTTAAAGAATATCAAATCATTTAAGTAATTCCATTCTCACCTCGCAGGCGTATTGGCGTACAGCATTAACTCTAGCGGCGGCTTCCATCTTCATTTCATGTGCTTTAATATCTCGTCGTGCGAGTACGAACAGGAGCACGGGGCTACGAAACAGCTTAGCGGGGTCCACGTTGGGTATTTCGAAGGCGGACATCGCGTCATCATCCACGCCATAGCCAATCAGACGGCGGAGATTGGCGCTCGGTTGGCCGAGCAGTGTCGAACTCGATGATGCTAAATATTGCACATCTAAAGACACAATCAACATTGGTCAGTGAAATATGCACTCGGACCACTTCAGATAGTAAATAGATGTAACAGACATAATAGCGAAGTTTGAAGATCCAATAGGAATCTTGTTTCTTTTAAACTACCAAAAAATTACAGACGACTGTTAATCTCATGCACATTACTTTGCTATTGCAAACAAAAAGGCATTTGTTAAAAGTATAATGTATTAAATAGCTTGTGGATATATAAAGTTACCTGCGAGTGATTCCTGTCCTTCCGGGTGTTCGGTGCGCGCGAACAAGGAGCACTGTCCTGCGAGAGGACCGCCAGCCGGGCCCATGGACACAGAGCGGTGCACGCGGCGCCAACCACCTGCCCCACTGGACGTGCTCGGCATCTCCTCCGGCTCCTGCATCATAGATGACTTGGTACATTCACAGTATTTTAATCACAGACTTTGTAATTGCTGAATGACCTGTGAAAATACTTAAAAGTATATGAAATAGGTTTCTCTTTATGTTTCTTACTTCTGATGTTTGTTTCTTGGTTACATCTGTTTATTTTAATCGTACGAATTGCTAGCTATAATTGTAACTTTCATTATTGCAAAAGTCTAAGAATGTTTTTGTTAACTCATATGTACTTTTTTACATATAAATGTAAAAATATATATGTAAACCATATCAAGAAGGTGACCGCTGTATGTGATACATTTAAATCAAGTTAATTGCCGCACTCATAGTCTAATTGCTTAAACTGTTGCTTCGTGTAGATTTGTCATAGGAAATGTATACTAGTATATGGTTTTAGTGAAGATTGAAAGAATGTGAGTATGTAAGTAGAGGATACTAACGATGGGGGAGGGCGACAGCGGCGGTGGTTGCGGCCGTCCCAGTGAGTGGTATCGCGCGGCATCTTGAGCGGAGGTGCGCGGTGCTGCGCCTAATGCAGCCAAGCACTGGAAGGCCGGTGCCGGCTGCCACATGCTGCCCGCGGGCGTCGGCGGGCTGCGGCTCGAGCCTTCACCAGAAGATGACGAGGATGATGATTCTAAGAAACAAAACATCAGTCACAACTCTGCATCTTTTGTTTTTATGACAATCTTTTGTTTTTTATGACATTAAAAAGGAGAAAAGAAGACCACAGATGTTGCGAACTCTAATACTACCAAAAACTATTGTATAAAATTCTTACGGAAGAAAAGTAGTAATTACATACCTTCCTCAGTAATCGCAGCAACATCGAGTAAAAAGACAGCGTTATTGTGCATTTTCATGAAGTTAACTTCAGGGTCGAAACGTGTAATCGGTTCAGACACCACTTTGCTCTTGTCTTGCTTCTGTGCCGCTGCGGCTCGGAGACACTTCTCACGACATTGCTCACAGAAGATGTACCAAAGTTGATGTCCTGTTTGAAACCGTTTAACTTTGATGATTAGATACTACGTGAGTGGAATAAGGAGAGAGATGATGATGATGTTTAACCTTGTGTGAGGTGTCCGCAGATTGGCTGGAAGTGGCGAGTGATTGGTGGTGGGCTTTCAGCTCGCCGGTAGACTCCAGCGCGGTCGTAGCCGGCGGCGGCGATCTCACGGCAGCCGGGGTGCCTGTGCCTCATGTGCGCGCCCAGTGGAGGCGGCACCTTGGTCCCGCCGCACAGCTCGCAGTGCACTGCACAAACATCACCAATTATTGTCTTTTCAGTGCAGTTCGCTGACTTTTTTGTAACATTTGTCGAGTACCACAATTATCTCATACAGTTAGTAATTTTATACAATTCTACATTGGCGGCGTTAGTACCTATGCTTTCATAATTTTTCATAACAATACACACCGGAATAAGGCGCCCTCGCAGATATTTTTCTGTCCTTCTTCTTGCGGATGCCGCTGTATCTTGTAACTTCATTATCTTTATTTTCTGCAGTTCCCTTCTTATACCTGAAAAAAAGTCGTTATTGTATAAATCATTACAGAAATATTACAAATAACAGTTTAGAATTTGTTAGTTTTAATATAAGAGAAAGTTAAGGTTTACACTTGTATTGTTTTCCGATATAGGCACATTATGTACATCTTTTTTTGATTATGAATATGTTAATCTTCAACGAATATAGGGTTTATACTTACTTGTCTGTAACAATTGCAAGTTGATCGGAATCATACAGAGCGTCCCACAAGGAGACTAAAGCACGCAAAGCAGGCGGGAGAACATTCACCACCGACGAAGAAGCCCCTGAGAAAATAACATTAACATCGATAAGATAGACTTTCTTATATCTAGTATTGTAACACATGTATAATTAATTGACATATGAGAATTTGGTCACTGCGTGTAAGATTAACTAAATAAACGGGAAGATAATCTAATTTTGATGACTCAAGTTACATAATGTAAATATTAAGTTCCACTTTTTATAAATGTGAATTTTTAGATGGATGGATGCTTGTTACGGTTTGTAGCCTAAACGGATCTTGATTAAATTTGATACAGATGCAGGCATTGTTTGAAAGAACACGTAGGCTGCTAGCTTTCTTTATTTTTAATTACACGCGGTCGGAGTTTATTCCACCAGGTTAAGGATTTACATGACAATTTACCTCCGGCTTCACTAGTCCCTGCCTCCTCCTCTGTGATAGTCTCATCCATGTCATTCCTGCGCTCGCGACTCGCGCAAGCCTCGTTGCCTGAACGCGTCAGAGATTCCAGAGTCGACGGGTTCAAGTTCAAGTATTGGCCTATAAACCCAATATAATGCCTCTCTAATATTATGGACATACCTTATTTAGAACCATTAATCGTTAGGAAAATTTAGATGGATGCATTTTTTTACGTTGCCTAAACTGCTGAACGTATTTCAAACAAATTTGGCATATATGTTGAACGTAATCTGAAAGAACTTAGAGGCTACTTACTTTATTTTTATTCCACGCGTACGTGATCGGGGCGAAAACTAGTTCTTTCATTAAAAAGGATTATGAAATTAATTTGGAAACCAGTTATCACTTTGACAATTTCAATCAGGATTCTATCTTAAATGTAAAGACTAAGTTAATATGTAGTAAAATGTAGTACCTGAACTGGCCACCTCTACGGAGTGTCGCTGAGGGCGGGGCGCCGCCGACACGTGGGCGGCGCGGCGCGTCACCACGCTCGCGCCGGCACGCGGCAGGCCAGGGTGGAACTTGATGAAGGTAGCGCAAGCGATGGCGTCGTGTACCGCACCTAGACCACGCAGTACAAAAATGAGATTTCACTTTTCTTTTCACATATAAAACATAAATTGCCCTATACTTTTATACTTTTTACAAATAATAAAAAGGAACAAGCATAATATACTTGATCTCATTAAACATTTGGTAATTAAGTTAATTTCCATTTTTTCAATTTACCCGGTTTTAAAAATGTTAACTTGTGACATGAACGCCTATCTAGGCTACGTTTGTGGCACGACTAACTCGACCTTCTTCGTCAAACTTGATAGGCAAATGCACTAGACGAAGAAGACGTGGCTACGAAATACTAAGGAGTGGACGAATATTGGGTAGAACAGCTATTTCGTTTGACATAAGACCAACTTGTTCACTGAGCTGACCAGCCAACCTATGGAGAGACACTATGAGAGAGAGAGAGAGAGAGTGAACTGAAGATGATTTATACGTACCCTCATGCCACAATAGGGCTGCAAAGATACTGCGCAGGCATTTCGCCTGTGTGGGGCAGATGGCGTGCTTGCGGGGCGGGAGGGGCGGCGGCGGGTTGGCTGAAGAGGATGCTTGCTCGTGGATCGGGGGCGGGGAGCTACGCAGCGCACGGGCCTTTGAGCGATCCCGGCTACCACTTCTAGATCTTTGTTTATTCTCACTAAGATCCTGCTTGAACAATACAAGTTTTAATTCATCAACTTTATTATTGGTTGTTAAAACACAGTTGTTGTTAAAAATTTTTTGCATCGTTTATTATCTAGAATCTTAATTTGTATAAAAGCATAATGTGAATCATACCTCAATTTCCACGTCTGCGTTGTATGAGCCGAGGAACATCTGTGCGAGCGCGCCATCAGCATACGTGTCGGGCGAAGTCTGCGTGCCCGCCTGCGCCTGTTGGCTGTGGCTACGCGGCTCTACCTCGATGTCCGTCTGAATAAAATGAATCCCATAAAAAAATTTATGTGATATAAAAACTGCCGAGTCTTACTTCCCGTACTAAAAATTGCCGAAAGTCACTCACGGTATTGTATATTCTGTACTCACCTCTTGGATGTTCGCATCCTGCACATTATCGTCTTGTCGTCTGACTGCCATCTCCTCTCTGTTGCCATTGCTCTTGCGTTGGAAACGTCTAAACAAGAATAATATATATATAAAATCAGAAGACCATTATTGGTACGAAATACTAGAGGCAGTTATGAGACCTGGTTATGGCAACAAACCTTGGCGATCCAGCCGCGGCTGCGGAAGCTGCAATGCCGCCCCTGCGTGCCAGCCGGCAACGCTTGCTGGGCTCAGCACCATACACGAACAGGCTCGACCCTTCGTCACTCTACATGTATATAGTACGTTAAATAACCATCCATATATCATATACTTTAACAAGCAGCTATACCTACTAACATTTAACATTCCACAACATTTAAGTTACTCAAATTAAAAATTAATAGGAGTATTTACAGTAAGTTGCAAAAGGTCGTCTCATCACCAACGCAAGCGGCACTCGACACTTCTAAAATAAGAGTTAACGAACATACTCACCGAACTGGCAACAGAGTTACGTAGGCGCGTTACAGGGGATCTCGAACAAATGTATCTGGTCCCAATCAGTAGCCTGTGAGATTGGCTTTCGTCATATTTTTTCGCCGCCAGAGCCTAAATGTAATGGGGTAATATACCAACTTTTTAAATGTCATAGACCACCAGCATGCATCCCGCTGTTCGACGAGAACGACGCTCTCGAGTACGACTAATTACTGAACATACATAGTACATATATACATTCAACATATATTTCACATGCTTTAGTGACACCTTTGAGAACATGTCAATAATTTTTTGAATAAATTTAACTACTGTGTTTTATAAAGACACAATTATCAGATGTGCCTTAGACCTTAGGCCGATAGTCTATTAATTATATTTCCAAGTATTATAGATAAATTATGTGTTGCCAATTCAAATATAATACATACATAGTCCAAAATTCAATACGAAAACGACATAACACGAACATGATATGAATCTACACAATATCGTTGTATGTATTATACTTACATCATTGCCTAAATCAATAGAGAAAGGGAATTTCCGGTCTTCTTCATCACTGACATCTGCAACAGGCAATACAGGATTATAAAAAAAAAACGAAAATTGCACTTTTATAAGTAGTACGACGAATGTCGACTTCGAAATAGCAATAATTGTACAATAAATTATTGTCTTCTCATAAGTAACTTATAAGTAGATTATAATATATTGTCGACTTTAATAAAAATGAGAAATTAATATGAACAGCTTTAAATGTATAAGTTTGTAATCACACGTTTTTTACAAAACAAGTATGATTCATCATCAATTTAAACACTAAAACTTTCCAAGATTAATCCTAAGACAATTAGTGATGCATATAATTTCTCATTCATGTTCAGTTCGGCTTTTTACCATTAGTGCTGTCTTTCTCTTCGGGTTTCCAGGAACTAACTTGCGATTGCTGGTCATCGCTCCAAGCTTCGACGACTTCCTCCTCCTGTAAATAAATATTTGAATGAAACAAAACCCAAATACTTGATGAATCACTAAACTTTCAGCGTACTGTCGACACCATGTACTATATCTGGTACAAACCGTTCTAAAACATACAATTATAGGAACTTAAAGTAAATTTTAGCGATAAGGAATAAATTTCTGGTGTTTTAGAATGGAAACTTTTAGGATTCCTTCAATATTATTTACAATAGTATCGTTCGAGATGTTTTTTTTTTTCATAATATAAGGTGGCAACGAGCGAGAGGCCACCTGAATTCGCCGAGAAAGTGAAGCGATCGCTGCCCATATACATCTGCATTTGCAGATGCGTTGCCTACCCTTAAAGGATATTTTCGATTTATATGTGTCTCGTCCATCGTTAAATTCACTTTTCCTTCCCATCCCTTCCGTATAAGAAAATGGTGGGAAAGAAAAGGGACTAACATTAGGCCTTCGGCACCACACTCATCAGACGAAACGCGGAATTAAGTATTACACCGGGCGAGCCTGCCTATTCTTGCGAAGATGTTAAAGATGTCGCTACCACTGTTGAATGTAAATGTACCTATAAATAAATAATCATATAAAATAAATAGCTAAAAGCTATAAATAGTTTTTAGTTTTATTCTTCCCTATTCATCTAAATAAAACTACGAGGATGAAGAAAAACACACCGGTAACAGTATTGTCCAACAAGCAATATTGTTTTCGTAGTAATCTCAAAGCAAGCACCAATATTTACATACGTCAAGCAAAAACTTACAAACCATTCGAATTATTATATTACACCGCTAGTATTGTTAGTTAGTACATAAAAATATCACTCACACGAACTTATGTCAAATTTGGCAAAAAATTCAACTATGAAGGAAAATATGTGAAAGCTGGAATTTGTGTTAGAAAATGAACTAAATGTAAAATATGTCTTACAAAATATGGCGAACGAGCAAGCAGTTCACCTGATTTTTAATGACTACCTCTACCTATGGGTAGTAGTAGCAACAAGCAAATGACGTGCGTTGCAGATGTGTGGCCTACCTTTACTTCGGACAGAGGAGTGGGTGCGTATTGGGCGAGCACTGGTAGTATTAAAGGCACTCACGTCAGCCTCACTAGTTTGATTGGATACAAGCAGCACCAGGTCAAGCTGGCGGTGGTATTGTAAACTCCACGCGATGCCGACCGGGCCTGTTGTATACGCCTGGATAGACTGCTCGCTGAGTCGTACCCAAACACCGTCTTTGTTCTCCACCTTGACACCGACAGAAGCCAATATTTGTAGATATACTAGCCTTTTAGCAGCTGCTCCGCAAGCACAGACGCCCTCGAGTACTCGAAGACCACTTTTCTTATCGAGGGATCTAGTTTTCTCTGCATGAAACATACCCTATGACTTCAACCTATATCCTGTACCCTTGGCAATGTGTATGCAACACTTTAAGATGATTGGCTGAGTAGTTATGGAGTTAAATCGACACAAACTTATATTCGCATTCATTATCGGGATAGGAAGTCTTCGCAGCAGCTGGCGCATGAAAAATCTCAATCAGACCATACCATAGACTAATCAGACTTACCTGTTAGTAGGGGAGCCGATGCAGGGACTATGGACTTTACTCCAGCGTGGCTGTATAACCTAGGGCAAAAATCTTGCACCCAAACAATAACTTCTACCACTTACTGAGCAGTCCATATTCGCACGTTCTCGGCAAATGCCATGCAAGCCGACAGAGTAATGTTTTCCGTTATCAGAAAAACATTGGCCATAAAAAATATTAATTACGACCCACTCCAGTATTTCTATCAAACCGTACAATCTCTTCGTCCCTAAAAGGGCATTCAGCATTCAACCTATTTTTCCTTTTATACTCGTCAAATTCGAAAATGTGCCCGCAACGCTCGAGTAACTCCTCATTTAACCTCTCGGTCTCCCCTACTATATAACTATAATATAAAATATACAAATACATACGTATCGATTGCGGTTTGCCTTCTATATGAGGTAAGTCTTATACTTTCTTTCGCATCTTAATTCAATACAATCCTCTTGCTGACATGTTCTTCTGATTATTAAAAATACAATCTTAAATACTCGTACTAATATTGGTTAAACTGCTTGCTCGTTTTCTTTTTTTTTTGTAAAAAAATTTGAGCAGCATCAAACCGGTAACATAACATTAAATCATAAATTCTCATATTTTTATTTCCTACGACAAGAAGAACAGAAACATGCGCAAGCTCTAATATACCAATAATTTTCTATCGCATTAGAACCTTTTCTTTCCATATTTTAGTAAAATATTCCTAATAGAATAGTATTGAGGATTAGAAAAAATTTTTTTGTATCCCGTAAAAAGCGACATGTTTCATTATGTGATTATGTTATAACTGTTTGCAACACCAATGTAATGGAAATGCATTTGCATTATTACCAAAACATATTGAAGCATGGGGGATGCAGGTAGATAGAGAAAATAATTAAGGGGGTGTAAATTTATAGAAAATAAAACAGTACTATAATGTGTATGTGTGTTCGATAAAATCAACACGGTTAAACCCGACGTCCTATCAACCATTGCATTAAAAATGCTGTTCGTACCCTATGCCTTCTAAAACCACTGAAAAGATTTTGATTAAACTTGAATAGGTGATTCAACGACCGCCACAATAGAATTGTGCTTAATTTTTTTTTTTCTGGTACTAAAACAATTTTTATATTTCATTTATTTATTCGAGTAACGTTATATTGCCTTTGGCATTGCTGCGGGACCTGGGTTCAGGTAGTAAGATATATTTATTACCTCCTCAACAAAGCCAACGTTAGAGTCTGGTGGTATACATCCGACTTCCTCCGATTGCAGACTGGGGCTGGAGCGGACACGCAGCCCGGCGCTGTTGTTGATACCGAAGCGACGCAGCCGTGACTGCACTTCCTCTACTTGCACATCGAGACCTTCATTCCCTGACTCGAATGGGTTGTCTTTGCTCGGCTCACCTGATAAATTCACTTCGAACATTGCTTCCTGAAATAGAACATTAGTATATTGACTTAATTAATTAATACACGGCTAACACAGAAGATTAGTTCTGGTAATGGCACCGACTAGATTCTGAACCCTCGACGCAAAGAAGACTTCAGAGCGAGTATTTTGGATTTACGGTGATCGCATCAAGCTCGCATCCCTATTTTAACTACCAAACACCAAGTAAAACTATTCCGATGGTAAGTTGCTATTGAAATCATTGAATTGAACGGATTCATCGAACAAAGATGAACGTTTACTATCAATGTTTGAGTTGTAACAACGGGAACGAGAGTAGCATTTTACTCATATATCAAGTGGTATAAAAAATGCTTACAAGATTAGTTGGTACATGATCCAAGAGGCAGGTGCCAACATAGTCTCCGGGCTCTTGGGGCACCCAAGTTGCGAGGTACGTGCCGTCGCTTTGAGCATTCACCATCATTGGTTCAGACATCATGGTTTCTTCATCATTGCCGTATGCCGGGTTGTTCTCTTCCCACCACAAGCCACTGGCCAATCGGAGCTCCTCGAATGAATAATTTTGGTAGGACTGTAAATGATAGTTCTTTGGAATTAGGGCAACCAAAAAAGAAAACACAATTGACTTAAACAATGGATAAATATAAATTTCTATCTATTCCCAGCCCCGTCAAATCACCCTTCAGAGAGCAAGAGGCGAAGAACTAAATAATCATCTAGTTAAGCGCAGATTAACTCCACTTCACGCCATCTATGACGTCGTGGTAATACACTGATGGAGGCGGCGAATTTAGAAACATTTTCCTATTGCTCAACTACAAAATCAAAACCAACCTGCATCATAGTAATAGAGTGGTAGCGTGCACTATCCCGAACTGTTGTCTGGTAGGGCACGTTGGGCATGGTCTCTTCTTCTTCGCCTTCCATGTGATATCTCCTCTTGCCTCCTACATTATTTCTTAAACGAAGGACAAGAATCTGCAATTAATGTAGACAAATTAGAAAACCGTACTAATATCCTAAATTAGAAATTTTGGTTGGATAGATATTTGTTAATACATTCCAAAATGACTTATCGGGTCTGGGTGAGATTTGGTACGAATAACCAGATCTTAATCTACATTGCTGACGAGTAATCTACAAATAACGATGTTTCCTTCGCCTTAAAATATCAGATAAATATGGTAGTTCGAAAATTATAAATCACATTCGTACATGACGAGTATCGAACCCAAAACCAAGACTAAAAGTGTAATGTGTACTTACCACTACGCCAGTGAAATCTTAAAGATGTAAACTACACGGAAAAGCTATAATCGCTATAAGTATTTATTCTCGTGATATATCGATTTACCAAATCAACTCCCGCACTAATTAGATTCGCACATGTTCAAGGCCGACCTGTAGCCTCGTGACGCGATGTTCGCTACTACATGTTTCAAAAATTAAAGCTCATTTGAAAAATTATTCTTTGAAATTGGCATCTTTGAGATAGCTAATAACGCAGTAACGATCTATGAAATAATTAATGCTTATACGAACAAAATGATTGGATTTTTTTTTTAATTTTTCCTCAAACTAACTTTGGCCAACGATTAGAATAAAAAATCTCGTATGATAGATACCAAAATATTTTGTGTTGTTTTATCTTGTCATTTTTAATTGTTATTTCGAAAGTGACATATATAATTTCACCGAAATGTTTTACTAGGATGAATTTTTAAAATCTAGAATCAATACGTTACCTAAGTATTAATATATGCTATTACAAAAAACTGGAAGTAGTTGATTAAAAAAATGGCGTTAAACATACCTCAACTTTAAGCGATGGGGAGATGACAAGGTCCCCGTACTGATCGCGGATGATGACGCTCACATTGATAGGGTAAGTCGGTTGTGTGCCTGAACTAATTATCTTCAGTTCGCATTTTGACGGATCTACATGAGGCATGGGCGCCAGCCAGTGAGCTAGACGCCCGCCTGCAGTGTTCTCAGCACCCGCCACAAAATCAAGCAGGAACTGTTTTTCAGCAGATGTACTCCTGCACAAAGAGAGAAAAAATCTCCTGTTAATCAGAAAAATAGTCTACTACGTAAGACTATCTAATGGGGAAGATATTTGAGACGGAGCAGGAGACAATCATATTATAGTGAGCTCTGCAAAATGTAAACATAGATTAAGCTTCAGAAACTTGTATACGAGTCCGGCCTTAAAAATTTACTGACACGTATACCTCCGTATGCTTCCGGCCGAGAATCTATGTATACGTGTTTTGAAACCAAAGGCCTAGACAAGTTTTATAAATGTAACTATATATTTTGCAGCTGACTGTACTGCTAGTGTATGAACAGACTGTTATTGTCAAAACAATAGTAATCTGTCTCGACGCGTGTGTATCTTAGTCACTGTTCTGCCCTTCTGTGATAATATAATAGCATAATCCAGGTTAATTGTTATCAGTGTAATTCTGCGCCGTACATTGCCTTAAAATTGAAAGAGTAGGCGTTATTCAAAATACATATGAAGTTACCATAGCTTGTTTTACGCGGAAAAGTATCGCGTCGGGAAATATTAACAACGTTCTAATTGCACTAGTTAAATAAAAATGCAATTTCCAGCCTTACTACACTTCCGTAGACGCAGAACGAACAAAACTAAATTACAATATCTTAACAATGTTAACAAAACAAAATCGCGAATTCTTCTTACATCAAACAGATGTACAGTAAC
>DVQH01001664.1:0-11976 GCA_018231625.1 Papilio phestus | reverse complement strand
AGTGACTGTTACAGACATTGTTGTTAAATCTCATGAGTTTGAGGGTTTACTGTAAATAGGATATATCCGTATGAACACATTTTATCAATTTTCATGTCTATGAACAGTTATTTTGTTTTGAGCTTTACGAGTGCATTCTCGTAGATATGCCAATAAAGTGTTAGTGGTTTTATTTACCACACTATGTCAGATACGTATTAGTTACATATACACTGCGAAAGGTTGGAGGTAGAAATTGCTTTACCCTCTTACTCTTGCATATTCCACATTGCTAGGTAGTTTCAGTAGCTTTTCTCCAAATGTTCAAAATCGATGCAATGTATTTGCTAGTTTCTTAGAAGGAGAGAGTCCACTTGACTTGCTTGCTTTGCACATAATTACTATTCACAATATTTTTCTCTCTCCTCGACGGCATCGTTGTTGAGGTTGGATTGGTGATGGTGCGAGTGTTGCCATGAGAAGCGAACAAGGACAACCATGTGTGTTTGCTGACTCTCACCGATAGACTTGTCTGCCAGCTAAACGAGGCTGTCGAGTAGCAACTGGCAACATTACAAAACAGTTTCTCAATGAGCATTGTCTTGCCTTAACGCACACTCATTCACTCTCTTCCTTTGGGCTTGAATTATTTTTTTGCTTATGACTCTCTCTCTCTCTCTCTCTCATACACGCACACATACAAACACTTTTGATAAAAAAAACCTGATCTCACAGTCCGCCTAAGTCACTAAGTGCATTCGAGTAGGTAGGCGCGAACGGTTCAGGCGGGAGCAACATTGAAATTTGTCACGAGGTCTTAATTAGCTTTTCGCGCCAATGTGGCCTACAAACACACAAACTGTGAACTGACTATCTCTTTGTCTCTTTTATACTGCACTCTGAATTGGTCAAAATAATTTTATTATAATAAACAATTGTTGGACTACTGGAAATATAGAGAGAGAGAGAGAGAGAGAGAGAGAGAGAGAGACCTGTGCTTTCTGGATGTGTATATTCATATATCAAGTTTTAGATGCAGAGAGGTTTAGGGTTTATGACAGTCTACTGTTGGTATGACTAATTTTTGACAAAAATTTGCAAACAGTTGGAAGAAGAAAGGGTAAAATTAAATATTTTTGATTCTGTGATATATACATCTCCCTATTTTGAGATTGAGCAATTTGAATTTGGATGTTTTGTTTTGTTTTGTTTAATTCATGTTTTAAGAAAAAACATTACTTGGGTAGTTGAAAAGAACTTTATTCTTAGATCATGCGACTACAACTTTAGTTAATTAGTTGTTTTTGATTGTTTTGAGACAATATTTAATTTAAAACAAATCATTGAAATGTGTTTGTAAGAATTCAAACTTTATATAATTTTTAAATATAAATAATTTGCTTGATTTCTGCAATTTTTATTAGTATATAAATTTAAAAATTTTTATTTCCAGATAATTGACGGGAAGGTGTGACAAAGGTCTCCTTCCTAAGTGTGAGCATCTTTGTCTACTAAAAAGCACTGTTCAATGAAAAGTTTCTGAAAATGTTTATAGTTTTCAAAGATTTATAATTTCTAAAGTAATAAATGGTTATAATATATTCTTTTATTGTTTTTTCTTTTACAGGCTCCAATTCGGAAGTCGGGAACGTCTTTTGACTTTGACAGCTCAATCACTAATGTTCGCTCTGTCAAAAAGTATGTTTTATTAATTTTGAAATGGATGAAATTAATGGTTTTTATTAGAGCTTTGTTTGAAAAGGATCCCGATAGTCTTGAAAATGGTTCGTTTGGGTCAGATTCGGACTCTCCTCAGTTTCGTTCAACGCTCAGTCAGTCTGCTCCGACCACTACTACTGGATTGCTTGGCAACTTTGAGGTTAATGTTTGATTATGTCTTATGGGCTATCAATCAATAACATATAACATGTCAATCTTCTAGGAATCGGTTCTCAATGGTCGTCTTGAACCTGCAAGTATTGTGCACGGCTTTACAGCAGAAATTGGTGCCAGTGGGAGTTTTTGTCCAAGCCACAAGACGCTCCCGGTTACGGTCTTTTTCTACACCCTGCAAGACACCGACAAATGTGAGAAGATGTCATCACCTTATTTGGTACTGTTTATTTTGCTTACTTAATATATAATTTATATATATTATTATTCATTATATTTATATAGGGCCATATCAATTTAGGACCGAAAGGATATCACGTGCCGCGACAGGGAACAGTACAAGTGGTAATGTCGTGATTTATTTTGGTTTTTGAAATACTAAATTGTTCTAACTATTCAACCAGACCTTATTCAATCCGAACCGCACAGTAGTGAAAATGTTTGTGGTGCGCTACGATCTCTCGGACATGCCACCTAATAGTCGTACCTTCATGCGGCAGCGGACTCTCTTCATGCCCAGTGATGCCAACGACCATCACCCAGAGAGTCGCAAGTGGCTTCGTTACCTCATTCATCTCAGGTATGGGTTGGTTTTATTTACCGAACATCAAATTAATTTGATTCATATTCATATCAAAAGTTACTTTTTGTTCAAATTGAAATACCGATATAAAGTCAAACCATAAGTTCGCATGAGAGGGGCCCCCAAAACTGCATTGTTTCCCATTTTTAAACGCTTTTAAGTAACATGTATTTTGAGCTAATATAGAAAATGGAGTTGTAGAACAATTTTAGCAAAAATAAATAAATAAATCTAATGGTTTGTTTGGTTTTGAATTAGGTTCCAAAGTTCCAAATCTGGCCGCATCCGACTGCACACTGATTTGCGTATTCTTGTATTCCGCAAGCACGACTTGGACGTAGCGACACTCAACGGGGGTGTGCCTTATGAGTTACGCTCTTTTATTCAGATGCCTTCTAATCCGAAGTACTCGAAGAATATAGGTAAACACTAGTCAGTGCGATCCCACCGCGATGGGTGTTGCAATTGCTTGTTACTCTCACCAATTTGACTTCATTACTCTCACCCTATACGCCTTTCACAATGGTTGTTTGTTTGTGTTTTGGTTTGGCATTCGTTCCGTTGGACACGACCAGGCAGTCATTTTTTCTAGTTCTCTGCAAATTTGCATTAACTTTCTAGCTAAGTTTTAATTTTTTAAATGTTATTTTTTTATTTAAACAATTTCCAGATTGTTGTTTTATTTTATTGTTATATATTATTGTTATTTTGGAATTAAGAAAATCAAAAGTATATAATTTTGAAAAAAAATTTATATATAATTATAAAATACAAATAATAATAAACAAATAAAATGATTAAGTTAATTATTATTATTATTGAATTATGTTTATCTGTATATATATGTGTGTGTATTATTTATAGATAAATATTATATCACAAAATTGCTTGAGTATACCTGATAAAGGCTGTTTTTCAATGAAAATTTAATTTAATAAAGTGGAAAATTGAATAAACAAAAGGAAAAGAAAAAACTTTAAAATAACCATGTATATTTCCCAGGTGTTGTGAATGTTCCGATGAACTTTAATACCAATGAATGTGTTATGTGGGATTGCACTTGAGTAGGTAGATTAGTAGAAATACGAACATAGCCCGCCAAGGTCATTAATAACGTAACAAATTGCGACGATATAAGGATTCTTGGTCTGAGTAGTTCGATGCATAGTCGGACTTGGACAAACTTTGCATTGAATTTGGACTAATATACTTGAGGCGACGCATTCGAAGGCAATAACAGATCGAAGTGCCCAACGAGATTGACATTAGTAATATAAAAACCATTAAAAGGAGGATTAAGCCATTACTTCGAATGCAGAACAATTCAGTGGCATCGGTGTCTACTATAGAATACGACAAAAATTACTCTCTTAGTTACACATCTACGAAACTACCTTCACGAGCCATGCGATCTGGAGTAATTCTCTCATCTTGATCGTGATGAACCTCAAGAGCTTGGTAAAGTTGAATACTTTCTGATAAAATGGGTTTTGCAGTTGAATTAATCGAATTATCGTAGTTCAAGAACTTTGCAGAACGTTTTGACAGATTTCTCCAGTAGCATCGTTGTGGCTATTAAAATGTTTAAAATTTTAGATTAAATTGAATGTAATATGCAACTTAATTTTACCGGACAGCGGTTGTGACACATGTGAATGTCACACTCTAGATAGAGTGCTGGAGATCCAGTGAATCTGTATAACAAACATTTAAAGTTAAACTTTAATTAAGTTATGCTTTAAAAAGCTAGCCACTAACCTGAATGCTTTGAGGTAAGAGTAGAGACTCACCATGTGACCATTTTCCGCATTGTATGTGCCACGAAATGGACTGATTAGCTTGTCATTGGTGACACATCTAAAATATAGCAAAAAAATCATCAAAGTTTGAACTTAAACCAACAGCATGATTCGTTAAACTTACCCGTTGGCGTCAATTAAAAGCATTCTTTGTTGTGCTCCGTTGTGTGCTACACAGTTTTTTACTAAAATATCAAAGCCAACTTCAAAGCCAATAAAAATTATAAATCAAGTAATGAATAAGTTATAAGTAAATTCAACTATAATTTAACTAGGTTACCTTTCTCACTCTTCATATGAATTAACAGTGTGAGTGGATCACCAACCGTAACCGGTCCAGAGGTTCGCGAACCAGCAATGCCAAAACCACGTCGAATTTCCATCTGACACTGTGGTGGATTAATTGTGAACACTACAGGACTTCCCGTGTTGACTCTGTATAATCAGGTTATGTACATAAGATACTTAAGAACTTCTACTTGAAACTTACTCTACGTTGAAAGTAGGAAACGAAACCGTTTTCCAAAAATCACTGCCATACTCGCAAGTAAGCCGGAAGTGCTCATCAAACTCTTCTTCTATCAAAGCGTTGTATTGGATGGACAGAGTGTTCCACATTAGTTGATCTCGGCGCTTTTATTATATAACAGTTAATTTAGCATAAACTTTTGCAGTTTAATAAGTTTATGGAGACTTACTCTTGCCTCACCAGGCATCGACGGATGATACATCTCCTGTCTACCTAAAGTGCCACATTGGTTGAGTCGAATGTAAAATTCATACACACTTTGTCCCGAGCCATTCACATAAATGCAGTTAGGATCATGAACGTATCCAGAACTGTAGATAAGACCAGAAAAGGTGCCGTTGAAACGAATGTCCACTTTCATATACTCATTTGAGCATTCAGCGGCAATGTCTGTACAAATAAAAATAAACAATTATAATTTATTTGATTGCACATATTTAAAAAGCTTATAATAAACTTAGATTAAGAGAATTAAGTTACTATTTAAAAGCACTATTTTTCTCAAGTTATCCAGTTTATCATTCGTACAAGTGGATCTAATTTTAGATAATTGACAAAGAGAAACTGAGACAGAAAAAATAAAGCCTTTCTGGCCGCTAGTTTTTTCATAGTTTTTTTTTAAATTTACGATATACATATTGGCAGCAGACAAATGTGCAATTGGTCAAGGCTGTTTTTATATTTTTGAAGTTCTCTCTGTTTATTGTTAAGGAAAATTTATGGAATCTTTTCTCATGATTGTTAGTTGTCGTGTGCTTGTGCTTTAGTAAGGTATGCAGTGCAAAATTATTTAAATTATTCATTTCACACCAATTCAATTTGTCGTGCTTCCACCTGTGTGTACGGTCAGTATATGAATAGTGCATTTCCTGGATGGTGAATATAGAATGAAGTTTTCTTCTCTAACGGTAATTCACAAGCCTTCTATTGTTCATGATGTGAACCTTATGTTTTTAGTTCAAGAGTTCTATTTTTGATCATTTTTTGACCTGTGAACTATTTTTGATAGTTTATTGAATATGAAGCATGGGAAAGTTTGATAAAATTGCATTTACTTACGCTCAACACGAGTGATGTTTTGCCGTCGAATGTGTGATGGTTTAATCATGGCACTCTCGTCGCTTCCATAGAAGTTGTAATGGGTCCCGGGATTGTAAAGAGTGGGTGCTGTGGTTGTGCTCGTGGTTGAAGTAGTGCTTGTAGAAGAACTATGCGGTACAGGAGGCGTGGTGCTAGCTAGTGGATTACGAAAGCCACTAGGAATGCCGGGCACTATTGGCACGCGAGGCAGATAACCTTGAGGCGGCCAATTTATGTCAGCCCATCGAAAACGGCTTTCGTTGTTAGAGACAATAACTAGTGGATTCAATGTAGTAGTTGGTAGAACTATATTTGTCTGATTGAATCCATACTGTTCTTCAAGAGATTTGCTATTATCTATGTCTTTAGAAGCTTGCGTGGTGAGCTCGCTTATGCTAAGCGGCTCTGTGCTAGTACCAAGTCCAAGAGATAAGGTAGTTCCCTCGGCAATTAGGTGGTGTGGCGAGAGCAATTCAGAAGCAAACTTAGCTTTTTTAAGCAGCCGACTAAGATTAAATCGTTGTGATTTGCTCTGAAATCAATTGTAAATTCTAATCAAGGTTACCAAGATATTTAACGTTGCTTACCTGTACCACGTGATAGACCAATGCTAATAGCATTGCCACGCGCCACCCCTTGACAAACATTATGTGCGATAATCCAAACAATCACCGTCGATATGATTTGATCTAAAAATAAGTTTTTTTAAAGTTATTATTCTATTATTGTTCTAAACCTTTTTTACAACCCGTAGGAAGAAATTAAAAATAGTTTAAATTGAACATTTTCGTAACAAAACATTTTAATAACTTTCAAATTTTAAAATTAACCCATTTTGGAGATTATATATGAAAAAACGTTTGTGCATATTTGGAATCTTGTTCGGTAAGCTTGCTGTGATATTCATACTAACACACAAGTCGTCTCAATGCTACTTCCGCACTTTTTTATTATATTCTACACACAGTCACATCATTTGCCGTTCTTGGTTTCATCACACTAGACTTTATTTTCCCCTTCCAGCAGTAACAACTTTTACGAGCTTTTAGCTTTTTAAATTAATTAATGCAATCTCGAAACAGGATTCAGAGAAACAAAGAAAAGGCGTCAGTTGTGTAGAAAAATTCTAAGGTTAGTGAATAAAAACAAAAAGAAAAAAGAGTATGACAAAGAGGTCGGCCAGGAGAGTAAGTTGGTGATGATCAGTGGTCTTTTAACTCTTTACGGATCCTGTTAGTTACTATCCACACTGATTTACGTTTATAACCATTCCACGCAAAAGTATAGAAACATTATTTATTAACAATTAAAATTTGAGACAATGATTAGCTCTGAATTGACACGTGTCGCTGCACGTGTTTTCTCGTTAATCTTAGTCTGTCTTTTCAATGCTCTATAGTATTTGCCAAGATTTTGTAACACTAAAAAACTAGCTAGCAATAAGTCTCATTTAAAAACTTTATTTTTTAGTTTAGAATTAATTAAACCGAAATAGTCATTGTTGTAGTCTAGCACGTTTACCTGTTTTGGGTGTTTGAAAACTCAAGAGATAGACAAGCGAATGGGTTGGATGGGCATCGAGCCATCACCTTTGATGTAAGGTCATCGAGTCCAATCGATTCGTCGTGTTGCCCGCTCGCTTACAATCAAATCCGCAAGCAACAAAAGCTTACTTGGTGTGCCTTTCAATACAACTCAGTCAAGTTCTTCTGACTCGAGAGTCGATTAAAGCAAGCCAAGTGAACAACAGCCAGACAAGTGCATGAATTGTGCAACAAGTGCGAGAAGTAACAAATGCAGTTGGAGATCAATTGTGCTACGCTCGATTCTATCTAACGGTCTTTCGTGTGCGATTGATTTGGTACTCATAAAAGTCAGTTTTTTCTCTAACACTCCTAACTATTCTTTACGATCATTAGTAAACAGAAAGAAATATTACAGTTTAAATCTAGTTAGCCAAATTACACCCACTTGGGTCCATTTAAGTATAAAAAATCATCAAGTAGCTTTCCATTAGCAATGCCAAATTGAGCAAGTACTGTCACAGTGTTGTGCCGGGTGTGAAAGTCTAATGATCTTCCAGTGGTGTGACACGATCAAAACAAACACTTACCTTTGAAAAAATAGAGCGTTCAATGTTGCTGAGTGGGTGGGCTAGAACAAGACACTACAGCACAGTGATGTGATCAATTCAATTTACCCCTAATGTCGGGAAAGTTGAAGTGTCAGTGAGAAGAAATGGTGGCCAAGAGAGGCTCAACTGAACAACGGTGGTGGTGATCTCGTCACTTGGCACTAACGAGCGAAGGATCCCGTGGTGACATTGGAATGGTCTTGGTTTGAGCAACCAACGAGCGGTGAGGGTGAGTGATGCCCGCACACTGTTGACGCTCCGGTTAAATAGATTTACGAGACGGTGGGTAGCGGGTAGTCGGGTAGTTACCCGGTGACCACCACCATTCACTGCCACTACCCTTCCTAGTGCGATTCTGCACTAACGGCGCTAGCATTACTAGTGTTTTACACTAGCACCGCCCCCGTCGGCACCGAATCCAAGCAATCCTAACTCACTTCTTTCTTCACCTTCCACTTTTCCACTCGATTATGATACACAAGTGTTTTTAATGTTGCTACTACTATTTAAACTGGGACACGAGAACTTGATCAATTGTCACCTATATTACCAAAATCCGGAAATCAACAGTTCTACAAAAAGCACACTTGTTGGTTTTAAAATGTTTCAATTTCAATGTTAACTTTAAACATAAATACGATAGCCGTTTTGTTTCTTGTTTAGATATTATTTGCTACAGCTCATTTATTTGAATTTTTGCTTCACTTTATAACATTTAATTAACGGAATTTCTGAATTCCTAGACACGATTTTTTAAGCTTTAAACTAGGAAATATTAATTCGATGTAAATAAAAATAAAGATTCAACTTCAATGAACAAAATTTAATAATTATGAAATATTTTTTTATCGGGCAATCATAGAATTATATTTTTAAATACAAACCAAAGGATTCATCTTGTTTGTATCTTGATTACTATAAATAAAATTAAGTTATTAAAGATTTAAAGTTTAATTTACTCCAAAAAACACCTAATATTTTTACGGAGATGAAAAAATGTTATAAGGAGTTTTAAAAAACAAAAAAAAAGTCAACTGCATTTTATTTTTATTTTTATTCAATCCGATTAATTATATAAAATTTCTAAGCTTAACTTTAAGACGATTCGAAAGCATTTATTTGTTTTATTACACTAAGAATATGTGAATGAATAAATAACTTTTTTCCCAATTTTTCTTTCTTGTTTTTCTAAATTAATTTTGAGTTTAACTTAAACCATGAAAATCTTTTTAAAAACCAATAAGAAAAAGAATCTGGTTTTTTATAATTGAAAACAAGTGAAAGCCATAATAAGTCCAGTTCTCCGAGTTTGATCATAAATCAATTATACGGCTTGTGATACATCAAAATCTTCTAAGCTCTCTGTTTGGTTGTTTCACACGATGGCTGTATACCAAGATGTTGAATTGAATTCCGCAAGCAAGATTTCACGTATTGCAAAAGATTGGGAGTAGAGAAGAACAAATGATAAAGTGATCACAACTATCAGTGTCATCATTTTACCTTAGGACAAGTCTTTCGGCAGACCAGTAGGGTACACTGCAAGTTGAGATAGTGGCTTCCGGGAAATTTGAACGCAGCGAAGCTGGTATAGTGCATCACCAATGAAGAGCCCACATGGTGCATCACCTTGAACGATGGAATCACCGACACATCAAGCGAGCACCTGGTATGTATACATCATTATCATTACACACATGCTTGAAGTAACCCGAGCTTCTTCTCTTTCTTTCTCTTGTTAATCAACAATATGAATTAAACATTTACTGAAGACGGTGGGATTGAGAAAAACAATACTGATAGATGAGAATATGTAAATGGCTAGTAGAATCGCGAATCTCATCTAGTTCTTTCACACAGTGCTGTGGACCAGGTCCCATGAGGTAATTTTTTATGCACCTACAATGAATCATTGAATCGACTTAGATAAGCAACTGGCAAACTAAAGCAATTCTCGCACGTTTGCTGCCTTACAAAATGTTCAAACTCACCAAATCATCCAAAACAGTGTCTACCTGACAGGTAGACTTAATTGATTATAATAGATTGAAATAACTAGAGATACATTGAGGCCAAAATAATTCTCTATTGTGACTCGGTGCCAACGGTACAGACAAGAATTAAGCGAGTCGAGTGACAGGTGGGTTCTCTTCACTAATCGAATAGCGCCCGCTGGCGCCAAGCGGCCCTGCGTCAACGGTCAAGCACAATGCAGGTATTATTAAGTGCACCGGTGCTAGTGTTTGACGAGCTGACCTATCGCTCGATTATCGGCACGACCATGATGATCAGGCTGCTGAAGAATATACTATTTAGGCTACTGGAGCCAAGTTCGACAACATTGCGCGCGCTCGACTTCCCACTGCGGTATGTACCTCCCTTGGTGGCTTTGCATTCGGCAATTAGCTGCGCGCGAATCGACACACTGACGACGGCGGCAGAATTGAATTATGAAACTAGTCGGATGTGAACCGCAGTGCAGCCTAAAGCAAGAGAGCAACTTGGTGGAAAGAGGCGATCAATAGGAAATCATTGTCGCGCTTGTGACCCCCACCGACGGCGTTGCGCCGTGCTTGGACCGCCACTCGCGCAAATGATCGAAAATGGGTAAAGTAGGTACTGTGTATCGGCAGAAAAGCGGAACGCATTTTTGATTGTGTGTGTATGTACCACCACCACTACCTAGCGTTTTTGAATTCGACGCCTAGTGGTACCCATTTCCTGAAAAGAATACACTATAGCTAGATTGCACTTCTTCGTGGTTCTAATATACCATTGGGACATCTGAGACAACGAAAAATGAGCAAAGATAAGCTTTCTTGATCTCATTACTCAACAAATCTAGAAATTCTACGTCGATTTGAGTTTGCGCGCCATTGGCTTGGTTACCAATTGAATTGAAGCAATTTGTTTTGTTTCATTGAACACTGTGTGAGAGTTGGTGTGCGAGAGTCGATCTAATGGTAGCCGATTGGGAGGCGGGAGTGATAATGATAGCCAGTGGACTTTTCCGCTATCTGGATTAGGCATAGAACCGTTAGTGACTTTGACAGTTATGTGGCGTGATGACAGGTGTCTAGTTCTCTTAGCACGTTGGCTTCTCTATGTAGCACAACAATCTAGTCACACAACTGAAGTAAGCTAGAGCAGATCGAATTGAATCAACATACACGAAAGTAATCAATGAGATTTAGTGGACAATGTCAACATGTGCGCACGTCCGGCTGCATAGGACAATCAGTGGCACTTACCCCTCATGGTTGGTCAGCTCAAGTCGTGCTCGGTCGTGCTCGTCGTAGGCGAAACAATTGGCCACTCGAGTGTCATAATAGTCTGTCAAGACCAACCCATCCAACATGACGATTAAATGCAAATTGACCAGTGCAAATACGGAATACTCACCAGTCTGTTTGGTGCGGATGATCAGCGTGACATCGTCACCCAACTCTATGCTACTGTTGACTAGCTTGAGGAACGGAATGCGGCCTCGCAAGATATCCATTCGACTCTCAATCAGATTGGCCGCATCCGTTTCGTTGTGATCAAAATTAAAAGAACGTACAGAGAGATTGACCGCTGGTACAATGCTTCGTCCACTAATCGCAGTTTTGCCTGTGGGTATCCCAGCACCAGGGTCTACTTTACGCGAGTACTCATTTGAAAGATTCTGTTCATAAGCAATGTTCCTGGTCACCTGTGACGAACATTGAACTGTCACCTTAGAGTCAGTCTTTTGTTCAATGTTTGCATCATTTTGAATATACAGTGATAGCTGATACAGCTCGTTTTTTGAAATGTTCACTGAAGCTTGTTTCTCCTCATTTAGAGCACGTCGAAAATTGAAGCCATCGAGACTGAATTTCTGCAAAAAAGATAAAAAATGAATTATTAGCAAAATATAGTTACACTTGTCAACATAGTTAATTTATTCCATCTCGAATATATGCATGAGACATATTAGGTCTCGCCACTAAATCGT
>DVQH01001663.1:0-11977 GCA_018231625.1 Papilio phestus | reverse complement strand
AAGATCAAACATGATTACTTTATTCTTTTAAAGATATTATAATACAATTCATAATACTTTTGAGGAACAAATATTAAGTCACATGTGTAGCTTGTGAATTACTTTCTCTAAGAACTTGGAAGAACACACCTCCACACTACGCTGTTGTAATGTTTTTATTTATTCGCTACGTGCCATTCTATTTCCAACCGTAAAACTACGATTTAGAGTCTAGATTTGAATCAATTCTGTTCATCTATTGTATTACAAGTATAGTTTTTGCATCTCATAAAGTTCTATATTGCGTATGTTATATTTGTTTTTATAATATCTTTAAAAGAATAAAGTAATCATGTTTGATCTTAGTGAAAAAAACAAAACAAGTTGTATAAAAAATCAGTAAAGCAAATGTAGCACAATCGTCAATTCTTCCTTAAAATATTTTAGTAATTTACTTTAACGTGCATCCCACTTGCTGTTGACTTTCAATAAACGAGTTAAAAATTCAAGAAACGACTCGAACGTTGTTAATATGATTTCCCTATAGTATCTACCGTGCGATAGGTATTCCAGTTAAGAACTATAAACACGGCAACGTGATTTTACTAGGAAAATATCCGCCCCGATTGGACTAAAAGCATACAATAAACAATTCTCAGAGTCCTATATCGAACCTTCAAGAAATATAGTCTAGATTTATTCATTATATTGTAAAAAAACTTTTTATTCGCTTGCCTTTATCTACTTAAGGATGCGTGTTGAATGTTTAACAAGATACCCGTAGGAAAGTTACCACCGTATGCGCATTTAGCGTCGGCCGAATCTATTACGATTTCAAATCGATTCTTGAGCGATTCAGTATTGTACATGCGCATTTTCGAATGACGGGAAAGGTGACTTGCTTTGTTGTATAATTATGGAAACAGGGTGACAGAGACGAGAGAATGATACAGTGTTTATGAAATTTATTCTTCAAATAGCGTAAATATCTGGAAAATATTATGGTATGCTTTGGTATTCGATTGGCATCAGAGACGCGTGTACGTTTGTCTATAAAATAATCATACTTTTAATATTATAAATGCGAAAGTTTAGATGGATGTATCTTTGTTAGAGTTTATAGCCTAAACGGCTGAACGGATTTCGATGAAATTAGGTATAGATATACACAGACTACTAGTTTTTGTTTTTTTTTAATTCCGCACGGACGGAGTTGCCGCCAAAAGCTGGTGTTGCATAAGTTACTTCGAGACTAAAATTAATGGATTTGGGAGACTAATATATCCTTGTATAAAAGAGCTTAAGGATGCATGACAATCATCATCATCATCTCCCCTGCCTTATCCTACTCCCATAGGGTCGGCGCACCGGGTTTTCGTCCTCCAAAGCAATCTATCATCCGTCATCTCAGTCATCACCCCCTTCTTGAAAATACTTAAGTATCTCTCCACTATGATTCTCGTTGTTAAGTCGTTATCAACAAAAAGGGAGTGATGACTAAAATGACGTGTGATACAGTTATTTGGAGGACAAAAACCTGTTGCTCCAACCCTACGGGAGTAGAATAAAGACGAAGACGATATGATTCTTGTTATTCTTGTTTGTTTAACAGCCGCATGTTCAACAAAAGATCTATTTAAAATAACATGTAAGATATTAAATGAAATTGATCTATACAGTGATGCAATTACATCATTAAATCGTCTGAATACTGCAATGAAAGCTGCTATAAAACGCATTGGGTAATCCTACTTTTTGCAATAGCTCTTAAAATTATATAGGTGGTCATTACACGTTTTTATTACTCTTGTAATGTACTGTAACGTATTGTATTCATATTGAAGTAAAACGACTAAGTAGTACATACTATGTTAGTGTTTCGCACGGAATAGGGATTCCTTCGTGATGATAATTAGAAAATCGGAAATCTATACTAATGTTATGTAGAGGAAAGATTTGTATTTTTGTATGTATTTGATTCACGCAATAACTACTGGGTCGATTTTAAAAATTCTTTCACCATCAGAAAGGTAATTTATCTGTGAGTAATACAGTCCAATAATCACCCTAATTTAGGGTAGGCTCCAAACCCCTCGGTGGGAACATATAGTGAGCAGGTGATGATGATGAATATAGTCTATATTATTATATATAGGAAAGATTTGTACTTTGCATGTATTGAAATATCTCAAAAACTAGGCCAATTTCGCAAATTCTGGCAACATTAGTTACCAAAGCTACTTAACCACTGAATAACATAAATCATGTTTGTTAACTTTTTTATTTCCACGCGGACGAAGTCACAGTATCAGTTAGTCTTATATATTATTACTTCAAAGGACATAACTTTTCAATGACCTTATATTTGTCCCTGTTAAGTACGTAATTTAATTGTTATATATCTTTCGTTTCAGGTAAACAACTTGGTATAGAGTTGAGCGTCGAAAGAGGTCGGTAAACAACGGTACAAATCTTAGAGTGGCCGGGGTAGCGGGGAGCGACCCACTTGCCTCTACCTACAAACGAATTCTTAACAGAGATGTGCTCTCAATTTCGTTAGGTATACTTTTTGTAAAAACCTTATATTACCTAGTTCTTTTTATATTTTCATAATTTATCCGTGTATTTAATAATTTACATAGAATTATTTGGTAGCAAAAAATGGGTTAAACAGCAGTTATGTTGTTTTGATTAGAAAATTGATTTGATTTCCATTGTCAAAAGTAAGTACAAAATCATCTTTAATTTCGGTTGGTTCCACGAAATGAAAGAGATGAAAATTTGTGTAAAATCATTATAAACATTGTTTGTACAATTTTCTATATAAATCAGTAGTTATTCTTTGTAGTTCATTTGTCGACGTTAGCGCGTGATTTACGAATGCGTCCCGGAGCGAGCAACCTTTCCGTCCCGAGGAAATTAATTAAATTGTTTATTTCTTGATGTTTTGCTACCGTTTCTATTTTGTCCGATTTAATACCTGTTCGTTGACGTCATGCCAGTATGATCCAAGAACAAGAACTTTATGGAAATAAACCCTATTGCTCGTATTGTATGTTAGAAAAATTTCCGGACTTTAATATTTGACACGATTTTTTTTTAGACTCGTCGCTGCCTCAATCCATTGCTACATTCCTCTACAGTAGAGAAATATCGTTATCTCTTTTTTGTAAAGATTATTGCGAGATGGGTGCTAGGACAGTGCCCTTCTATATCTATATAGATTGTTAAACAGTACTTAATTAGACCTAACGATGCGTTCCATATTAGGCGTTATGATACCACTTGGTACTAGTTCACATAAGGTTATGTTGCGGGCCGCGACACCGCAAACGAATGCCTTGTATGTCGGTGCAAATTAGATTGTTACTGCTTAAGGGGTACAAAAATACAGTCGGTGCGTGTTCTCACAGTATGTTTGAAGTTCATTAGTTTTTATGTCTCGAGACAATGTAAACAAACATAACACAATGGTAGTCATGTGAAACTGCAAGCACCTGTAAGTTTATAAGTGTACACCAGCGATAAGATTTTGAACTTTATTTTTTATGTCGTAAGGTTTCATTTTCAAAAACCGGTTAGGGTAATTAAAAATAAATTTTATATGAAAGATGTAAATGTGACTTATCAGGTACGACCTTTGAATAATTTAATTTGTATATCAAAGTCGAATTTTATTATGATTGCGTACATTTACAGAATTATTTTTTTAATATTCTCAAAGATTGATACAAAACGAATCCTTGTTCATTTTATTCATACGGAATAAAATATTATATATAGTTGATCAAGTAACTCTGTAAATAACCTTAAAGTATTAACAAGGTTAATTGTAATTGTTATGTAATTTAATCGTGCTGATGTACAATCATACAGTATATTTTTTTTGTTATAATAATATCTCGTAATGATACATTCGTGCATAATGTCATCAACTCAGTGTAATTATGTCGGTGAATCATTCGATGTAATTGAGACGAGTTTAGACGAAACGCTATTGGCTTGTCCATTCCTGATATTTGGATGGTATGTTGGCACATATTCTATGTCTGGTTAAAGATGACATGTGAACGTACAATTGTCTATTTTAATTAATTTTTCGGATGCCTGGTGAAATGTCATAACTCATAATTTCTAGAAAATCTAAAATTTTATTTATGAACGAGCTGTCGCCCGCAAACTTTGTTAGCGGTCCACCCGTTACGCCATTTTGACAGCGCGCCTATAATACGCCTATCCATGTTAACTACTGTCCAGTGAAAGTCCCGTCGAAATCGGCCAAGCCGTTTTGGAGGTTGACCAGAACAGACGTGGCTTGCGGACAGACAAACAAAAAAAAAATGCGATTTTTATTATAAGCAAAGAAATCCAATCCCGTAAACTTTTTTCTTTTTTCGATTTTTTCTTTTTATATAACAGACACTCCAATGTTATTATTAGTATAGATTTAAGATAACGAAATTCCTAACCGTTTAAAAACAGATTTTGGTTAATAAAACATAGAATTTCATGGAATATTCAAAATGTCTCCGCTGTGTTGTTTCAAAGTATCAATTTGTCACCCTCTATCATACTTATCGTTATCCCTTGACAAATGTTTAACAGATATTCTAGCTGATAGCTCGATTCAATATCATAGCACAAGTAGTATCGTTTTTAAATAGAAATCTGACATCATGTAGGCGGTTGATGGCGAATACTAACTTCATCACAGGTTGTTAATACAAGGCTTTCGCTTACGTATCTTTATAAATACCTAATCATGTGCCGGATAGTGCTTTGACTAACAGGTTTTTGCAATACATTACTAGGATTATACGTCTAAATGCGTCGGTGGCTCAGGTGTTTAAGCAGTTGCCTTGTAATCTACAGGTCTTGGGTTCGAATCCCGCCATGTACCAATGTGATTTTCGAATTTCATATGTACATAATTTACCCGTCGTTCTTACGATACCAACCTACACATATCGGCGAAGAAATTCAAAGATATGTGTGAAATCAACTAACCCGCACTTGGCCAGCGTGGTTGACTATGGCCTAGTCACACCTTACTTCGGGTAGGCCCCGAGCCCATCGGTGGGGACGTATTGAGAGCTGGTGATGATTCTGTTCTCTCAGGATTTCCTCTGAAGAATTGAAGCAATGATCCTCAAAGCGGATCTCAAAAGAATCGCTCTTGACGTCATATAATCAGAAGTGATCACTTACCGAGAACGGTATCAATAGCCCTTATTGTTCTCTTGTGCGAGAAGACAACATTGTTTGATATAAGCATTGCGAAACAATGTCGCCGTTGCAGTTTGATGAAGAAATCTTTAACACAAGTTTAAACATTTTCATTACTGTATTTATTTCCACTGCTGAAACTTGTACAGAAACATGTTCTTACCTCTTTCTTTCAACTGAAAGGATTGATGTGATTTGTATAAGTGTTTCGATACGTTTCGAAAATACCTTTGCTTATGTGGAATTGTGCCTGTACTTCTCTTTGCTGTCTTTCTTGTATGTCTATTTACGAAGCGAGATATTTGACTTTTTTTTTATCTGGTAGAGAAGTTATAATAAAATTATTACATAACGGAACCAATCTTATTGTAGATAAGATATTATTGTACTAACGTACGTTGTATACTCGATGTAAAAAGGCATGGGTTATCATTTACAATGTTAGAAGTTTGGAACGGATCTGATAACTTTTGTTTAAAAGACGATTGAAAGTCTAAACGTAAAGATTACTAAAAAATGATAGTAAAAAAATTAACTTAGACTGCTTCATAAGGATCTGAATCCGGTTCAAAGTTAATTAACAATTCTTTAAATTGTTTATTAAGATATGACGTTGGCATGTTATGAATTTGCTAAGTTTCAGTTCGCAGTTCAATGTTTCCTATACTGTTTTCTGTAATAAAGAAAGTTTTAACGACTACTGTCCTGTCTAAATAAATAACAGCTCTCATCATTAACAAACAAAAATTTTCCACTTGGAAATCAACGAGCGTAAAAGTAACGCGCGACTCAACCTGTTTCCTCGCCTGTCCTTTTCGTGGAAACCTCCCCTAGAGCGTGGGGTGAAGATAAGGGTGGGGTTGACGTCAACCTCACTCCCTAGCTAAGCTCCCCGGGCCTCTAAAATAGACACAGCCCCAGGAGCCGCTCAATGGAAACCTCCCTTTACTAGGAGGAGGGGGGGGGGGCGTGGAGAAATGAAAGAAATCTTTTCTTATTGGTATTATCCTGTTAAAGTGAGATGGTGCTACTAATATAGGATATCTTAGAACTTCTAGTACATATAATGTTAATACACTAGCGTTTCGAGTGGATTCGCTTAAAAAAAATGTTTTTTTTTATTTGAATGGGGATTAATAAAAATCTACAATGTTTTCATAATTAAATTTTTTTTATATATTTATTTGCCAGATAACGCATGGATTGACGGTTTGTGTATGAAGTTACAGACAAAATCTTTCTGAGTAATGCATAATTCAGTAATTACCACTTTAAAAGATTGAAGGTACGGTGCAATGAAATCTACAATTGACAAAATCTTTACATCTAAGTAAAAACGTAATGTCCCTCAAAATGCAGACAATGTTTCATTGAGGAACTTATTTTGTTAAAAATGGTATCACGAAAAGTTGCACAATAAACATTGAGACGGACGAGGCAGTATGGTCGAGTTTCACCTTTGCCTCAATGCCTCCCGCGACGGAATTAGACAACATTAATAATGCATTTTTGTTCGTAAATACTTGTATTTTTATCCCTAGGAGCGAAAGCTAAGAAATCCATTTTAGTAAGAAAGTAATTCGTCAGGCATGTTGGTGGAACTGATATAAAAATTAGCAACGCGATTTAAATCCCCTATGACATTAACGTGAAAGACTTTTGTTTTTCTATCTGTATATTGTTTACTTACCAGTTGGAGACTACCATATATTAACATTACAGTAACTACACCATGCTATATGCATTGAAGTTTTTATAAAGACTTAATATAGACACAATTTTAGGCTAAAAGGAATTTGGTGGAATGTAGTTTGGTATCGATTTCAGGAGCCCGACGTGTCTATTGTCTGGAGAGGGTCGGAAAGTATCCCTTTTGTTGTGGCTGCGTAGGCAGTGAATGATGCGATGTTATAGCTACATAAGTATGACGTCATGAGCAGAGGAGTCCCTATTTTAAAAAGTATAATGTTATTATACTTTGGTATGGAAGTGTCTATGGCAGTTATTTTAATCTTGAATTGATGGAAAGATACAGTCAAGTGTGCTATAAACGAATTTTTAAACTAAATTTAATTTGCGCTTAGATAATTTCCATATGACTCTCCTAACGTTGAGCATTTGGTTTGCGATTCTAAATATTCATGACATCCTACGCTATCTCGCAGCTTTGCTCCTTTTGCTGCAAACAGTGTTATCTCGTTATCACGTTGATAGCGGGAAACAATACTTGTGACTGATAATGCTATCGCCTCTTCGGCCGTCGACAACGGCAGATCTATATTTAGTAGTACATAGGAGAAATATCCATAACTAAGCTATGGTTGTTGGAACTTATAGGGATGTAGAACCGATATCGTTGAAGAAAACATCTGATGCCTTTAGTATTATAGCTAGGAATACTCAAATTTCTATGATAAATTTATGTGAAACTAGCTTTCGCTAGCGACGCCGTCTGATCCGTGTGATCTTCCAGACTATCCTCTAAGTCTATTCCAAATTTTATCGAGATCCGTTCAGCCGCATTTACAATAGTAGTAAGATGTATTTAAAACAACTTCAAACCATGTAGAAGGGTTATTATTCAACTATTTAGTAGATCTATAACGTTGTATGGAAAGATCAACAAGTAAACAAATTAAAATTAATTTGATGAACGAAAACAATTTCAATAACGTCTGTTCGTACCCTTATCATTCAGTAATGCGGCTCCGCTGGTTTATCTACAGACAGACGGTGGGTGTCGGTGTGCGTGTGTGCGTCCTCAATGAGCCGGCGTTGTGCTGTCGTTGTGTAGGGGTGAGGGGGTGGCGGGGCAGAGGGGGACTGCGGGCCGCCGGGGGCCGACCTTGGCCGTGACTCCCCGCAGCACCGAGTCCCGGCGCACCCTGGGGGACACGCACCGGCTCAAATTGATTTTTGTGCCTCCACTCCTCTCGCTCTGAGAACAGCTCGGAACTATCATGCTACTATCGTGAATTTTCGTACAATATGGCTGGTTGAAACATGTGTAACTTGTTATAAAAAAGGAAAGTAAGACATTGAAAACCACACATATACAATCCGAAAAACTTATCTGCCCCGGTTTGAGAAGACTTGTTATCGCTGTTAATTTTGATAGAATATATGGAAAATATGTTAAGACTGAGAAAAAAAAATAAAACAAGATACGATGAAGATCTTGTTTTTAGACCAGACAGAGTCTATGAGCTTGTACTATGGTTCCATTTGTTTCTAAAGGGCCAGATAATTTTTTCGCATTATGTAAGTTAAAGTATTTATGGTTTTCGTTTTTTAGTTGGCCGCTATCATTAATGATGTTGTAGTTCGCTTGTTTTCATTGGCTACGTGCGAGGCCTTCGCAGGTTAATTTCGTATAATTGTTAATTTTCGGAAAAATCTTTATTTATTTTGAGCTGTTAGTGTAAATGTTTAAGTTATTATTAGATTACAATAAATATAGCTTATGTTTATCTTTTACGTATCTTGATAATTATACCACAATTCCAATTATTAACTTTAAAAATACCATTTTGATTTATTTTTTTGTACTAAAACTAAAATTGTGTTAAGTTGTGGCGTTTTATTGCATTCTCGTTACTTATTCATTTCTTCCTTTCTCCCATTCCGTCCATTCATAACATTCTCAATGGAATCGGGATTTATTAAAGCTTTCGAGACAGTATGTAAGATGAATGAAATGAGGTTTTATACATCCAGGAATGTACAGTTAAGCAAAATAATTCAGTTATACAAATATTTCAGTAATTTTGATTTATAATCTATGATGAAGTGATTTTAGGGATATTTCTATATTAAAATTAATAATTGAATGTTGCAAAGAACTATTACGTTAGTTTTTCCTAACATAAGCTAATAAAATTATTAATAACTCAACACTATTGTATCAAGCCATTTCTATCACGACTCGATTAACACTCTTGAAATTGCGACGTAGAAAACTCGCTAGGTGTTCAGAAACTAGAAATAGACGGTTAACATCTTTGTTGGAGGTGGCCGAGAATAAATTGTACAACTAATAATAACTGGTAGGCGTGCCTAGTCTACTATAGAGTGCTCTCCTGTGTACTCCAGGGACCGGCCATTTTGTATTTGTGGTTCTGTCACGTGGTGAAGTGACGCTACCGACATGACTACGTTTTACACTATACTTGCTAGGTTTCCATCGTCAATTATGTCTATTGTTGTCTTTATTTTTTTAACAGGATGAGCGGGATGACGATATTGTTAGTAAACGGGTCTTGGCAGTGAAAACCCATGGTAACATTAACAACTATATTACCGCACACAATAATGTTATTGGTTAGACCAATTTATTTGACGTATTATAGTATGTTTCACACATCTAGTCCAGTCTAGTAGTTTTTGACTTATTACAATACATACAAAAATCCAAAAACACAAATCTTCCCTATTTATAATATGAGTACAGAAAACAGTTGTAGGCTGTAGCTGTAGGCACTGGGAACCTAAAATATATGAAATTATTTATCTGTAAAGATTTAGAAACACAAACTGATTCAACGTAGTGAAACGGAAAACACCGGAGTGTTTCATATTCAAGAAATCGATTCCCACCAATGAAACTCATTGCCTCTATAATCATTGTTGCTAAAACTGTGGCCCGGCGCAGCTCCGTTTCATAAACACCGCCGACGCTTATCAAATGTTATCCGTTCCCGCGATCCGGCGCATTTCAAACATACGTTTTTTGTATGTTTTTCTTATACACGCCAATCGGTTTAGCTTTTACGCCTTTATTATCTTACTTAGAATTTTTAATTTTTTTACTTTTAATTAGACTTTAAATTTCTTAACATCGTGATAAAGCAAATTGAAAAAAACAAGTAATTTGCTTAGATATGAAGATATTTCAATAAAATCAGTTGCTGTTTACACGTTGACCAACTTTAAATTATTAAACTCAAGCAATATATAATTTAGGCAACCTTAATTTAACTTAAAATGCAATCATATTTTTTTATTACGGAGCATATTTCTCTGACCGCAATAAGATATGTCGCCAAATGCATAAATTACACATAAAATTTTACAATCGGCATACTTGCGTTTATGCAGAATCGATTGTTTGATCGTTTTGCAATGCGATGTTTGAGAACGTTTCATTTCGCAAGTGATCGATGTTGCTGAGAAACGCTTCCCAGAATATCGACCGCTTAAAGTTGGTTTCCATTGAAATGGTTTGTCATCGTAGACTTCAAGTAGACAATTGGACTGCGCAGAATTTTTATTATCAAAGAGTAATGCTTAGCGTTGTGTAACTTTATCAAATGCTTTTGTGTTTTTCCTATCTTGTGCATTATGAATTTGAAATAAAATAGCAATTTGTTCACTTCAGGGGATGACGCTGCTATATTTTTGGCGACAGAACTATAACCGCTAGAAGCGGTATAAAATCACGTGTTTTTATTTATTTGGACTGCTACAAACAAATCTATTGATACAAATATTCTTTTTAAATGAAGTGTTTAGATGTTTATAAATTAAATTTAATAAAAGTCACCTTTTCTCGTTTGTTTGATTGACATCTGAGAAGACAGAGTTAGATTATTAATTAAGTTTTGTAAGTTTTAAAGTCTTGTCTAGTCTTTTTAATTATTGCTTAAATATTTTTTTAAATGCATGTACATAAACTAAACAACGATGGTAAGGATTTTTAGTATGCATTGTGTAATATGTATCCTTTGAAATAGATAAGTAAAGTGCTCGTGAGAGTCGTGTTTCTAATTAAGGACGATATATAATTAGCAGCTTACCTTCAATAACCGCAAGAAGCAGTAGAGTTTCGTGCGGCTCCGAACAGGATATCGAATTACTTGTAAAAGCCTACGACAGCCGGCTAGTTGTTAGTAAAGGATATCGCGTATGCGAAAGAATGTTTCTGGTCTACTTGAATAAGAAAATTTGTACTTGTTTATTTCTCTCTAGTTTTTTAAATATCTTCTAGGAATTTTTTATCTTTTGAAATTAGAATGTTTATTTTTTTTTTCCGTCAGTTGTTTTTGGTTTCTTTCTCTTCAATTTGATACGGTTATTAAACTAGTAGATTTTTACAACGTTTATTACGTTCTGTTTACAAAAAGCTTAATAGTCAGCCTTCGTATGAATTTGTTGCGGGTGTTTGAGGTGCGTGGGCACCATACGAATATCGGCTTATCACGCCAGTGCAGCCTCGTGCCGGACAAAGAACCGGTCGCAACGAGGTTGCACGCCACCGTTATAACAAGACCTTCACAAATGTACTAGACTGTATTGTTGGTGTCGGCACTAAGAGGTCAGCTTTACCCGGACATGTCAGTCCAGTCGGTCAACACGCACTTGCGTTCAAATGTTGGAAGCGCTTTTTTTTAAATCTCCCCTCGTCTTGACTCTCCCCGTGACTACAAGTTTTGGTGAATTCAGTACCATTGAGTTTGTTTTTATTTTGACCTCGTGTTGTTTTGAATAAATTATACACGAACGCGCTTAAAGTTTGCGATACGAAAATTTGAAGAGCAGCGTCGAATACAAAGTGCGTTTTAAGCTCGACGATACCAAGTCAAGACCAGAATAAGCTTAGTTAATTACGTCTGATTTATTTTGCTTGGAAAATTGAGGTTTTATGACGAATTTATGATGATAAATTTTACACGAAATGTTTTGAATACCAATACAACAGTTGTTATGCTTATCTTTAAATTTATTATACCCGTAAAATTCATTAAACTCAATTTATATTGAGTATACTTATAAA
>DVQH01001662.1:0-11988 GCA_018231625.1 Papilio phestus | reverse complement strand
CTTCCCGAAATCTAGAATTTTTCTTTTGATATTACAAACAAACACTCCAATTTTACATATGTATAGATATAGGTAGATATTATTATTATTCAGTATCAAGTGAAACTTTTCACTTACAAATGCATAACCTTCTGTTTTTAAATATGTTTTCTTCGTTTTAATTCATTTGTTATTTGGTTGAAAAAATGTCGGTAATTTAGAATTTCCCGAAATGCTAGCGCGAAAATAATCATGACTTTAACTTCTGACCGTCTGTTTCTAGTCGCATAAATACAACGTTATTCTGGCTGCCGATAGTTCTGTTTTATGACGCTACTAAAAACAATGTTGTCTAACTAGCCAAACTGCACATTTTCAAATTGAGTAAAAGTTCTAAAAAATAAAGTCGATTTCTGCTTTTTTTTACAATAAAATAGGCAAACGAGCGGCGTGAACACAAAGATGGTCAACGACGCCCATGGACATCCCCTACACCAGATGAACCACAGATGAGTTGCCGGCCTTTGAGGAAATGATAGGCTCGCTTCTTGAAGGAACCTAAGTCGTAATAGTTTGGAAATACCGCCCAGGACAAATCGTTCCACAACGCGGCGGTGTGGGGCAGAAAGTACACTTGTCCAAAATACTTTTTAAATTGGACATTTTTTGTAAAATAAGAACTTATGTGACTTCAACCGTAATTTACTAGAAGTTAAAAAAGATAAAAACTAAGAAAAAAGAAAATACAAACGTACTAAACTCGTCTCCTTCTTTTGGGAAAATAAGAATAAAAACTTCGAGCTTTTACCCTCTGAATGCGTTACTAAACAAAATCTTAAAGTACAATGAACAATGCATTGACAAGCTATCTAAAATTAGTTTCTTTACAATTCTCTTTTTTTAATAATATAAGGTGGCAAACGAGCAAGCGGCCACCTTAATTTACCGAAATGGAAAGCGACCTACCCTTATTCGACGGAGCAGGAGACGCACATAAAGAGGACATTTCCCCTTCCTATGCGTTTCCTCCACCGTTAAATTCAATTTTCCTGCCCATCCTTTCCTCTTAAGAAAAGAATGGAAAGGGAAAAGGACTAAAATTAGGCCCCCGGCACCACACTCGTCAGACGAAACACAGAATTGCTTCCACTTCACGCCTGTTTTCTGTGTAATCGTGGTATTACACCGGGCGAGCAGACCTGAAGACAGAAACAGATGCTAAAGGGGGCACTGTTAAAATTCATGTCTATTTAAGTAATTCAATATTTGACCAAACAGTACGCAGCGAGACAATGGTCATTATCTTCCGTAAGTCTTCAATCCACGGTTCTGTACTACCTCGACCCAGTCGGACCTTTAATAGATCTTTATATGTTTACCACGGACCTGTATCTCAGAAGATCTCGACTTCGACACCAATTTAAATAGAATAAAGAGTAGGAACATCTCTTACCTTGGGGTGCTGTTTATTTATAGAATGTTTTTCTTTTGACTAGTAATGAAGTCGCATAAGTACCGAGTAAGGTCAGCATACAGATCAGATTTAAATTGGACAACTTGTTTACTTCAAATTCTTAAATGAACACGGATTCCTAATCCAATATTAAATCATAATAATCATACTAATGTTATAAATGCTAAAATTTCAATGGATGGATGGATGTTTGTTAGTTTGTAGCCTAAAAGTCTGAACGGATCTTGATGAAATTTGATACGGACGTAGAGAATAATATGGAAGAACACGTACGCCACTCACTTTTGTTTTTTTTTTATTCCACGCGGACGGAGTCGCGGGCGAAAGCAGTCACAATGTGAACATAGATTAATATATTGGATATCGTGGTTAAGTAATCTATATCATACAAATATTATTAAGAGGAAAGATTTGTAGTTTTGTATGTATTGAAATAACTCAAAAACTACTGGCCCGATTTTAAAAACACTTTCACCGTTAGAAAGGTAATTTATCTGTAACATAGGTTATATTTTATAATTTCACGCGGATGACGTCACTAGCAACAGCTAAAACATTAGATAGAAGAAATATTTGTATTCTTGTGTGTATTGAAATAACTCAAAAACTAATGGGCCGATTTAAAAAAAATCACCATTAAAAAGCTCCGTTATCAGTGAGTAATATATGACATATTTGTTAATTTGAAAGCAACAGCTAGACAAAAATGAGATTGACCAAAATTATCAAAACCGATAGTTTTAGGAATATAAAAGGTGGCTGCCCTGCCTTTAGCCTAGATTATCGGCTGGCGATGCCCATAATCGTTACCATTATCACTCACAAAATACTAATATAACTTTCTCTTACAAAAAAATGTAGTTATCTATTGCGGGCATTCACCATTGCATGGTTAACTATGCGTATACTCGTAGTTACTCCTTCGAAAGTGTCTACCATTTGCATGAATTAAATTTATTCAGTTATCAATTAGAATAAATTTTGAAATTAAAAAAAAACGCTATTTAGTCTATTACAAAAATACAGTTTAATTTTATTTCTCTACATATTTTTCTTGTAAATCTTTACGATTCAAATACAATTATTTTTTTAATTACTAGCTGCCGCCCGCAACCCTCGTTAGCGCACAACAGCTACCTTCCAGTCAAATTCCCGTCCAAATCGGTCCACCCGTTCCAGAGATAGCGGTCCGGTCGCCAATTTGACAGCGCGTAATTAAAATAATGTAGCATATATTATAATATGCCCGTCCATGTCATATTGAAATCAGGCCAGCCGTTTCGGAGATTAACTGCAATAAACGCAGCTTGCGGACAGACAAACGAACACATAGACAATAAAAATTACATGCGATTTTCGTTATCAGCAACAAACAGACGCTTCAATTTTATTATATGTAAAGATGATGTTTCCATGTTCAAGTCGCTCTTTTGCTTTTTTCTTATTGTTGTCTTTTTTTTTTTTTACAATTTTCGCGGCATTGCATACACATTAAGAAAAAATTTAAAGCGCGAAAGAAATCAAACGTCGACACTTACAACAGATTCATAAATCTATCAAGAACCAAAACTGTTTACACGTATAACCGGTCCAATAGATAATCTTCTCCTTTTGGTAGTTTATGTATGTAGTAAATGATATTGTGCCCAATAACTTTATTAGTAACTGAGGTAGGTTATTTAGCAAAAAGTGGATTCGAGAAAGTATTTTTAACTTTCCATTATATTCATGTCTGAATTAGAACCGCCGGCTGTTCGCTTGTAGCTTCGCAATCTGTTATTCGTCTCTCTTAAAGTAATATTTATTTAAGAATGAGATTATTTTTTCCATCTGAAACCGATTTATTTAGAAGCATATTATCACGGTTGTTATGCGTTGGACTAGGATTTAGTTTCAGCAAAACTATGTTTTAACGATAATTTTAGGCCATTTACTAGAGGATTAATATTAATAAATCATCAAAAACATGTTGCCCTATCATGTAATAAATAATTTAGTTGGAGTTCATACAAATTACGTATTCAATGCATTGGTACTTCATTCTTCATTTTTGTTGAAAACTCTAATAACAGTATTCTTACAATAGTCATATTATCATCAAAAAGTTGTTTATGTGTTGCCAAATGCAAATTGGTATTTTTACCCGCAATTTTTATAACCTGAAAATCATGAATTTCGATATTGTATTTTAATGTATGGTACCTAAAGCTGGTAGGTTTGTGAGCGCCTGAATATTTAGTGCCGCAATATATTGAATGGAAATTTTAAAACTTATTCCAATACCAACTGCCATCCAAGGGGTTAGTTAAATTTTCACTTGTATCAAGTCTTGATTAAAGACTGAAAAAAAAATACTAAAATCGATTAGGTATACATATAGTGGTTATTCAATTTTTTATTAGTATTATATGTTAACAGTTAATTTTAATGAAAATACTACAAGTACAATTTACTGTGAACTTAAAACATGTTTCATGTAATGAATTAATTCGTCTTACAATTTTCTTACTCATTTTCGTAAAGCTAATTATTACAATTTTTCCAAAAGATTAAATTGTTCTAATAAACAGTTTTAGCGCCATCTGTTGTTAGATCAAGTTTTTTGTACAAATTGCAATTTGCAATGCAACTCTTTTGTTGTCAAATTGTACGATAGATGTCGCTTCTACTTATTATTCTATTAAAATTTAAGTATTATTAAATTCATAATATATCTACCTTAATTTTTTTGGTTACTAAATATCTATTTATTACAGAATATTAAAAATAACTATGTGTAATGTTATTCATTAAGTATAAGCGTTTTGCTAAAAAGGATTTTTTAGTCAATATGAACGTTTTATCGTTGTGATATATTTAAAGTGGGTGACAATTGACAATCGACTTAATACTGCTGCTTTCTTTAGTAAAGTTCGTAACCCCGGTGATCATTAAAGGCAAGCTGACTTCGGGATAACATCCGGGCAGAGTTATTCCCAGCGCGTGGCGCGTGCGGGGTGTAGTGGGGGACGGGGCGGGGCGGGGGGCGAGCGGAGCTGGCTCAGTGTGTCGGCGCGCGCCGCCGCCGCCATGGGCAACCAACACTCCGCCTCACACGCCTCCCACAGACCTAGGAAGAACGTGCACTGGAAGTCCGCAGGTAAATACAAGCCACAATCACTGGACACACCAACACGGCCGACACCCACCCCTGATACAAGTTGATCGCAGCCACATCTCCTATGGCTATTTTTAAAAACATCGCTCGCTGAGATTCCTAAAGCGTGGCACAACAAAACAAATAGCGAGACGTCCCGCGTTCATGTAACGACTATCATGCGTCTAATTTTGTATGGTGTAATATGCCAAATCGCGGCGAACCCGTGGTACGATGACTGATTAACCGGGGCGTTTGACCTCTATAAGTTAAATTACAAATGGTACCTAATTTAACGTTTATGATTTTACAGGGCGACCTGCACCGCCCGGCAAACCACACATAACGCCGATTTTAACCGACGACGAGCCGAATGCGATCACATTGCGATGGGCTGCGCCCGCGCACGATGGCGGCGCGCCCCTGCACGGGTATCAGGTGGAGTGCAACAGGCTGGGCGCGCCCGGCTGGATCCGCACCGCGCCGCCCGTGGTTGCCCGCCCGGAACTCGTGCTCACCGGGCTCGGCCCACCGCATCGCTACCAGTTCCGTGTCGCCGCGCTCAACATAGTCGGACGATCGGACTACAGTGAAGTGTCTGATATACTCACGGTGAGCTCCGAGCGAGGCTTACAGGAAGCGCCCGTATTCCATCAGCACTTGGAAGACGTAACGGTCCTTGAAAACGATAAAACCGAGTTTCGTGTTGTCTTCACCGGCACACCTGCCCCGACTATTGGTTGGTTTAAAGACGACTATGAAATTTTTAGTAGTAGAAGAACTGCGATAACCACGAACGAAACCTCCAGCGTCTTAGTATTTCATCAGACTCTGGCCAGTGATGAAGGTGAGATAAAATGCACTGCAACGAACCGCATCGGCCATGCTGTGTCTAAAGCGCGGCTAGTGCTCGAGGCTGCGCCCAAGTTACGTTACCCGCGTCAATACGAGGATGGCCTCTTGTACGAAATCAATGAAACGGTGTTCCTAAAAACCACAATCGTTGGTAAGCCGACTCCAAGCGTGGAATGGCGTCATGACGGCCAACCAATCGAGATCGACGATCGCATTGAAATTACGACTACTCCAAAGTTTTCTTTGCTGAAGATACACTCAGCGCGTAGAAGTGATAGAGGGGAATATCAAATACACGCTCGTAACAATATAGGGGAGGACACTGCTTCGTTTCTAGTTACCATCACCGCGCCGCCAGACCCGCCTCGTCGCGTCACCGTCACACGGCAGGTCGACAAGTCGGTGACGCTGGACTGGGAGCCCCCCGAAGACGACGGCGGATGTCGAATAGGTAACTACGTAGTTGAGTACTACCGGAATGGATGGAACGTGTGGTTGAAGGCGACGACGAGTCGTAAAACAAATATCACGCTCTTCGATTTAATAGAAGGGAGCGAATACCGATTTCGGGTGAAAGCAGAAAGTCCTTACGGTATGAGTTTACCGAGCGTAGAATCGCCATCGGTCCGTATTCCCGGTCGAGCGGTGGATATGGAATTTCTTGCGGTGGAGTCGCGCATTATTAATCAGGTGTTAACTCAAGACGAAGTTGAGGAGCCACCAGTGTCGCCGCTGCCACGTCGTAAGCGCGTCAACACCGTGTCGCCCACTGTCAATGAACCGCCTCCGCCTCGAAAGCAGAAGCAGTCTTCTCCTAAAACACAACCTGATGACAGCAACGAGTTTATGCTTGTCTTGTATCCTGACAGTAATAAATCAGCTGAAAAAGCAGGTAATCCTCTTAATCTTTTTTTTTGTAGCAATTTCTATATCTTCTAATTACCTTTGAAATGAAAAATAGCTCAATAATAATTGCAAAAGGTTTGAACTATTGTTTATAGAAACTTCAGTGTTTCACATCTTCTGACTCAAAGCGAAACAGTGAAATAATAGTTCGGTTGTTCACGCGTATTTTTAGTCTATAAATACACTGTTGATCTTTATAGTTGTTAGTTTCATCACAAACGCTAGCGTTTTAACATTTAGGATATACAAAAAGTAAATACCAAAAATGTGCCGCTTATGCGAATTTTTCTAATTTTGCGAATGTTACTTATTTTCAACACATTGACGTGTTTAAAGCGAATGCGATTAATATGGGTAATTTAAAGTCGTTAGTAAAATAAACCTAATTTAAAAAAAAAAACTATTTCATTTCAGAAAAAAGAAAATCGTTTCAACTCGACTTGGAAGATGCACTTTCGCCACCGCCACTTTCGCTTTCTGCTCCAGAGTTAAGTACACGAAACATATTACCATTTAAAGCACTGCGTAATGCAGTAAGCTCCACCGAACTGTTGCACGAGAGAGCGATGGCTCGCTTCTACAAAGCTATAGCTATGAAGGAAGGGCAGACGGAGCAACACGACGAAGTATCCCACAGACACGACACTATAAATAATGACATTCCTTACAAACCAGATGAACATCAACAAGAGACTATCGATAATAAACATACTCCCAAATCACCATTACCACCAAATACAGGAACTTTTAAGACACCTGAAATTTTCATTAAAACGGATTCAATTGAAAATAAACAGTACAAATATACCCCAGAACTAGTATCCCAAGATTCTGAAACATCACAAAATAAGTGGCAACAAATGTCATTTGACGAAGATTATACAGCAAGCACTGTCTCGACGGATGGTGAGTATTCAGATGAAGATAGCCTCAGTGAAGAGATCGATAGGCTCCAATATAATGTCGAAGAGGAAACATATAACCCAAGAAATAAAACAACTCGCCCGTCACCAGTTAAGGAATTATCAGAAGAACACGAAGTAGAAAATATGGAAAATGAACTAGAAGAAGAGAGACCGAAGTTGTCACCTCTTCCAGATCCTAATTTTATTCCAAAGCCTATACTTAAACGAAGAGAAGCTGATAATGTTAATAATGTGCATGTTAATAAGTCTGAGGTAGAAGATAATCAATTTGACAATAATAGAAAAAAAGAAAAAATTACACTTTTAAAGAGAATAACAAAAATGCCTGTGCAAAAATCCTTCAATCTACCTAAAATTCTGAACAAAAAAGAAAAAGAGAAAAAGGATGGATGTAATATTCAAAACACTGATAATAAAACTGAAGACAATTTAGAAAATATCAATGACAAAGTTATTGAAGAAAGCAAAACTGTCATAGACTATTATGGTAACATTGTAAAAGAATACGGTAGTCATAAAAAGTCGACGACACCTCTATATCTTAGTACAGATGATTTGAAGACCGTAGCTGAAAAACAACAGTTAGTCAGTAAAGAAGAAGAAACAGAGAGTCCCAGCGTTCATGAAGAGAAAAACTTGAAAACTGAGAAAAAACAGAAACCTTTATCAAAGGAATCTCTTGAAAGTAAATCTAGAAGTAAAGCTTCAACTTTAGTTGCAAAAACTAAAAAGCCAGTTAATAAACACGTTACTGCACATCCTGAAACTATTCGGAAAATTACACCGAAAGTAGAAAAAAATATTCCAACTAAAGATCAGGAAGAGTCTAATTTAAAACTTCCAATTAAAACTAGTCAAAACACACAAGTAGTGTTAAAGAAAACTGAAAGAGCTACAATAATTATACCAATAGATTATCAAAAACTTGAAGAGCGAGCTAAAAGAAATGTTAGGACAGCTATAGATTACACGGTGGATGTATGTTTGTTGTTGTTAGCTTTTTGGGTTTATCTATTCAAGGATGAGAGAGTAGCAATACCGATTCTTATTTTAATTATTTATCGACAGCTGCAAGAAACTTTTCTCCTTGATGTTCCTGAGTGGTTAAGAACGCACGCTCCTGAGTGGCTCAAGAAAAAAACTTCTTGACCTTTCCAAAAGACATGTGTGTTTAAATATGACTGCAGTGTGAACTTTGAATGGAGTAACAAATTGTGAGTTGATGGTAATTGTTATTAAGTGTAAATCATTTTTAATTGCGAATGCGACACTAAAATTGGAAAAAGAAATACTAATCTAGTAGGCAACGTTTTAGTCAATAATTACTTTTCGAAAATCTGTTTTTTACAATACATATTTACTATTACAAAATTTAAAGATGTATAGGATCAATGTGTTAAATTTAAGAAAGACAAATGTATTTGTCCGTTTTATATCACAATTTAAAATGCAACGTAGTGATTGCATACCCAAAATTAACATACAGCAGTTAAGAGATCCCAAAGCGTGTGCCATTCGTGATAAAGGACTTGTTTTGGGAGTATATTACAACGATCATGTTAAAGAGGAATCTGCCATTCTTACGCCGAGTGCCCAGAAGTATAATGAAGCTTGCGACGGAAAGTTATGGAAACAATTAAAATTAGCGCCCATACCAAGACTCGGCGAAACTAGGATATTTTATGATTTAGATCCAGAATTTGCGTACGTCGCTGTAGCTGGACTTGGAACAGAGTGTTTCTCATTTAACTCTTTAGAACAATTGGATGAAAGAAAAGAAGCAATAAGAATAGCAGCAGGAACAGGAGCCAAAGCATTGAATGCGTTGCGACCGACCTACATACACGTGGAATCTTTCGGAAACGCTGAAGCAGCAGCAGAAGGTGCGAACTTAGCTGTTTGGCAGTTTAGGGAATACAAAAGTATTTCGAACCAAAACGTAGTACCAAACGCAAAGTTTATTTTACACGACAACTGCGATGTGGAGGGCTGGAATATTGGCCAAATAAAAGCAGAATCGCAAAATTTAGCCAGGTACTTACAAGAAATGCCAGCTAATTATTTAAATCCCACTTCTTTTGCTAAAATTGCAGTAGATTTACTTTGTGAATTGAATATAAACGTAGAAGTAAAGACGCAAGGGTGGGCAGCAAGTCATGAGATGGGAGGTTTTGTGGCTATCGGAAGATCTTCTATCCAACCACCTCTTTATGTTGAAATAAGCTACTACGGTGGTAATGAACTCCAACGACCTATCGTATTGATAGGAAAAGGTGTAACATTTGACAGTGGCAGCTTAGATTTAAAAACTCCAAAAGACTTACAATATATGAAAGGAGATATGGCGGGTGCTGCTTGTGTTCTCGCTATAATAAGAGCAGTGTCAATGTTAAAACTACCAGTTAACGTTAGGGGAATTCTACCACTTTGCGAACTAATGCCAAATGGAAAGAGCCCGAAATTTGGAGACTTAGTGAACAGCGGTAACGGTAAATCTATTCTCATTAGACTTCCATCTCGTGAAGGGCGGTTGCTCGTTGCAGACTCTTTAGTGTACGCGAGGAATTACTGGCCCAAATTTATCATCGATATAGGGACGATGTCCAAAGAGTTATTACATACTCTCGATGGTGCTGCATGCGGTTGTTACACTAATTCAGAAGAGTTGTTTTGTTATTTGGAATTAGCCAGTAGTCAAACGGGTGATAGAATTTGGCGGATGCCGCTTTGGAAATTCTACGAAGACCGTGTAAAAGACACTAGTTCGGCAGATGTAGCGAATACTGCACAACATAAATATGGTGACTCGCCTAACTGTGCGGCATTCTTAAAACAATTTGTATGCGATAGTCAATGGATACATTTGGATACCTACAATGTGGCATATAGTAAAGGACAAGATTTCCCTTATTTGGGAAGAGGAATGACAGGTCGGCCTACTAGAACCATTATAGAATTCCTCTTCCAATTGATTGCGGATACTAAACTTTAGTTAACAATTCTAATCTAATTTCCTGTCGTAAATTGTATGTGTATGTCTATTGTAATTGTGTAAGAAACAAATTTTCGAAATAAATCAACCAATTTTTGATGTCAATTATACATATTTGTTCTTGTAAAGTTGTTTAATTCTTTGATTTTTTTTTGTTAAAACTTTTGTACATGAATAATCTGGATTTAAATGTTTAAAATAAACTTATTAACAATTTTATGTGTAAGTAAACCATAATAAATATTATTCGTTGTTTTTCTTCTATTGTAATTTATTTGTATAACTCGAATAATTTTGAGATATATTAGGAAGCGACATTTACTAAAAAAAATAAAACACGAGTAATAAAAAAATCTACTATTTAGTGTCCGTCAGTACACAGTTGCTAAATTCACGAGAACATTTCATAAATCTTTTAACTATATCAGAACAATTTAACATTTCTTTATTATTTGTATAACACTCTTCTACAGCGATTCTTTCTTTAACACATGTGGCTGATATTTCCATATTATCATGTATGTTATCAGCTATACTATTTATGGTTTTTACAGCTTCGTCCAGTTCTTTGTATAAATCTTTCAAATTTTTAACAACATCATTAAATGTTATGATATCGGACATAGCACGGTTATATACCTTTTTAGATATAAATATTTTACTTGAAGAATTTCCCTCAGGTATAAAATTAAACATTATTAAAATATAAATTGATTTTTTCTAACACTTGAAATAAAATAAAATTAGACAAAATCGGTATGGTTAAGTAGTTATTGATACAGATAAAAAAAACACAATTTGCATATACTCATTTATTAATAATAACTAGTAACATTTTATGGCAATTGTGATAGAAATTATTTGAAAAAAATTAAACTATACATATATTCTTAAAATTAAAAAAAAACATATAATAAATGCATAATCAGATCTTATAAAATTAATAAAAAAATAATGATTAAAAACAAATATGGCAATATTCGACTAACGTTAACAATATATTTGGCATGGCATACTTTTGCTGTAAGGTACTATACCAGTTGTCAAGTTTAGTGCCACCGTATGTATTACAAAATTAGAATAAACGCCATCTTTTGTTATAAAATAAACTAAACAGTATAACAAAAATGTAAACATTTCAAAATTATTTATGGCAATTAATTGTATTGACGTAGTTATAAAGATCTTCCAATAGATAGCGTTAGTGATGATTAAGTGAAAAATGTTCCAAGTGAAATGTCAACTAAGCCTCTTCTAAACATTTTTTCAATCTCTTTGGGATACATTAATAAATTTGGAATGTCAGTTTGTATGTTTAAAGTTCATTCCTTATACGACCGGGCTCAATTACTTCGAAAACCGTGGAATCCTCTGTATCACTTATATATCCTTTTTGTCCTGTATAATGTGTCGGATGAACTAATAGTGGAGATGCAGAAAATGCCTTCAGGTTTCTGTGTGGAAAATACGATTTCCACGTGTCGCTGCAAAGGACATTTTAATTTAAAGTATATTTAATAAGAAAAATGCTTGGAACACACTTGGCCAGTAGAGGGTAGTGGCGCAAACCATTGGACTCACAGTGGCGAAAACCATTGGTCTGACACTGGTGCAGATTATTGGACTGATAGTGGCGAAAACCATTGGTCTGACACTGGTGCAGACTATTGGACTGATAGTGGCGAAAACCATTGGTCTGACACTGGTGCAGACTATTGGA
>DVQH01001661.1:0-11991 GCA_018231625.1 Papilio phestus | reverse complement strand
GTATGTACTGAAATAACTCTAAAAACTACTGGATTTCAAAAATTCTTTCACTATTAAAAAGCTATACGTTATCAGTAATATATACCACATTTTTATTACTTTTTATTCCTCGTAGACAAAGTCGCGAGCAACAGCTAGTAGTATCATATAGATAAGGATAAGTATACATCAATTCGTTATATTTTTATACAAAACCACACTATAGAATGGAAGTATATAATAAAATATACTGTATATTGGAAGTGCAATCTGCGAGGTAAAGTTGGGGAATATCTGTACGGAATATATCACGCCACTATCTGTACGGAGCCGGCACAGAGGGAAAGTTGCAGCGAGCGATAGAGCCTTATCGGTGCTACTGAAAATTTTAAACTTACACAACACGCTGCCTGAAAGCTTTAAACTGTTTAAAAGTATAGTTAAATGTAAGAATAATAAAAAAAATTGAGTTAGTAATTTCGCTTGAATTTGAATACATTAAAATAATAAACTGAGAGTAACTTAATTTTTAAAATGTAACATATTAATTGTAACTTCATCTTTCAAGTTCAGTATATTTTTTAAACAAGAACACAGTTTTAACAATACCTAATATTTGAAAATTTTACTCAAAATAAGTTAGAAAATTTTATGACCTATGACCCAGTATCACAGATGCTTCTACTAAGCAAACTGAACATAAATGGAGTGGAAGTCGGCAATCCCTGCGGTTATAGGTCACCGCAACATCATTAAAAGGTGAGTAAAAAGATAAAACAACGAAGGGCAATCATTGAAGTACTAAATTTAGGTTTTTTAGAACATGTTTTGTTTGAAATATTCGGTGACTTTTAAATTAAAATTCAATCTTACTAATGTTATAAATGCGTTTTTGTGGATGTATGTTAGAGTTAGCCTACAGTGCTCATGTAGATGATAGTCTGGAAGAATGCATAGGCTACTTAATTTTTTTATAACTACATGCGGACGGAGTGCGAGAAAAAGTTAGTACTAAAAAATGTTTATCATTTTAAACATATTGTGTGAAGAGTATCGTATCGTAGACTGGTTTGCCTCTTTGTCCTACGACGAGTTCGAGTGTAGTCTAGACGTTAAAATGTAACTACCTTGTACTCGTACAGTATAAATCCCTCATGATACAGGCCTGGCCTAGTGTGAAGGTTTTGGCATTTTAGAAAAGTGACTTAAGAAGTATTTATACATCGATAAAACGCCGGAAAACGACGTGGTTACATATAAAATCCGATCTCTTGACCGGTTTAAAGCCTAAAAACATAAAATCCTACCCTTTTGGATTCCGATACCGATCTCAGGAAACATATCGGCGTAAGTCGAGAATAAATAAGTGCGGAAGTGTTAGGGCGGGCGGGGCGTAGCTGGGCGTTAGCCGCACTGGTCTTCCGGTCGCCCTGCATCGCTGATAACGGCCGTTACCCGCCGTTGGCGACCGTTAGCGGGTGTAACGACGCCGTTACAGGAGGCCTGCTTCCGTTGGCCCTTGTATGATACAGTTCACGCCGATAAATAACTGATACAAATAAATACGCTTACTGGATTAGCTCAAGTACATTTTATATTTGAAATAACATAAAAAATACTGATAATTTTAAATAGACAAACATTATTGTTTTCATATAGAAAACGCTATTTAAACTGATCTGAGTATTTATGGTAGTGTTTTTTAACTTTCGAAAAAAATTAAATAAGTTACTTACTATTAACTATTACATAAAGATGTTATTTAAAAAAAAATAATGTTTATATCATTAACAATTATGAACAAGAAAACAAATTGACAAATAAAACACTAATGAAATCATAAAAAAATAAACACGTGCGAAATAGAAGTACAGAGTGAATGCTAGAAGATAAAAATGGCCGGTATCTGTGGCCATTAGTGTGCGCACCTGACTCGATATATTCAATTAGAGTCGGGCAGGGCGGGCGGCAGGGCGGGGGCGACGATGCTATCTCATGATAGTTTCACACAAGGGTACACTGATCTTCAAACGCACAGTATAGAGACAGCACTGCTCTTAACTAAAAATACATTCGATTATCGTTAATCGGAAAGACAATTTTCGCAATGTTTTGTATCGCGATATCATAAATCGAATGATTAATGGAACAATACTTTTTAAATACGTGTTTAAGCTTCAACCTAGATGTCTCACTGTACTACCCTATTGTGAAACTAGGGCGGGCGGTCCGCGCACGTCTTCACTATAACTTGTACACTCTATGTGTGTTGTCGACTGTTTTATTGTTTAATGTAACTGTACACAGTTTCTTTTTATTTGAATAAAATTAACATTTAAATGCTGTATTAGGCATAATTAGAAAGTTCACTTATATCTTAATAAACTTCCAAATCCTTCCTTTACATAGATACGAATATGAACGAACGATACGAATTATTTTCCTAAGTAATGTGAAGCATTCGTTACAGCAAGTCGAAATCGCTAATATATATAGAACTAATTAAGCGTAAAGGAAAATTAAGAAATGACTTTAATCTTTTCTTATGATTTGATTCACACCTACAGTTTGCTACACTAGTTTTCCTGTCTTGTAACTTTAGGAAGCGTCTCGACCGGTAGTTATACGACATTAGGAACTATCGCCGTCAAGACTACCTACTCGAAACGTGTCGAGACACTGCCCTTTTGATAGTGAGGGAACCGAGAAACGTTGTAATTCTATATGTAAGTCAGTCCAATAGAAAACTGAACCTGAGGTTTCGTCTACCACCCTGTCCGCGTAGAATAAAAAACAAAAGTAAATAGGCAATGTGTTCTTTTACATCTATGCCAAATTACATCAAAATCCGTTCAGCCTTTTAGACGGCAAACTCTTACAAAAATACATCGATGTAAACTGTCGCATTTCTAATATTAGTAAGGTCAAATGTTGACTTACTTTTGTACCAAGGAGTGTACGAAAGCAATCCCGAAGGTCGAAAGAAAACAAAACAAACAATAAACAAAGGAATGCGAGTAGACCGTTGCGCTATCTCGGGTCACAACAGTCAGTTCAGTCATTCAGTCGTTCATTCACCCAGTCATTCAGTCGTTCAGTCGCTCAGTCTGTGACGAGAGCGTAGTGTTGTGCAAACGTCGTTACAGCTTACGGCCTGCGGACTGCTAAATAAATCGTTAGCACCGCGTGAGCTGCTGCTGTGATACGGCACGTAGCTACACAGATCTACATTCACTGGATACGACAGGGGTAAAAATGTTGCTTTTTAAGACGCATTTGACATTTTAAAATCAGGTCATTGAATTACGCAGTAATTAATAACAGAAAATATTACTAATCGACTAATAAATGGCATGAAAGCTTATATTATATAAACACTGGTTAAGTCTAGTTAGACTAAACTTATATCGCCGTCTAAAATAATATCTACTTTTAAAACAGTAAGGGAGACTACATATGGCAGAAATGCGAATGTTAAGATGGACGTGTGGGGTAACACGAATGGATAAGATACGAAATGAGTATATCAGAGGAAGTTTAAGAGTAGCCTCCATAGTAGAGAAGTAAGGAGTAAAAGGTTAGCATGGTATAGGCATGGTATGGGCATGTTATGAGGAGGGATGAATCACATGTTACAAGGAGAACGTTAGTTTCGAGTGTGGAAGGGTACATCGGTAGAGGTAGACCTAGAAAGAGATGGATGGATTGTGTAAAAGGTGACATGATCAAAACGGGAGTGATGACTGAGATGACGTATGATAGAGTTATGTGTAGGACAAAACCTGCCGTGCCGACCCTACGGGAGTTGGATAAGGAGGAAGACAATGATGACGAAGATGATATTTAAATATAAATAAAATCAGACAAAAGATCACATGAACGTTGTGATCTGAATTACGAAATTCAATGTCTAATCAATTTACTTCAAAGCCAATTTGCACAACATTGACACAAAAATTCGCGGTTTTCACTTAGAGATAATTTTGAAAACAACGAGATAACAATAAAAAGATTAATTGTTTCGTATAGACGAAACGAGTGTATCACCGCCAGCTTACCTAATTGTACAATAACCACCATGTCTTGTTACTACATCATATTGTACAAACAACGAGTACCATGCGTAATTAGAAATTGAATATCATTTTCGACTAAACTAATTCTAAAATTAAATAATTACCATGTCTATCTTCAGCAGCCAGTCCAGGGCGCATTGCGGAAGTTATTCTGCCAGGCGAAAGAGTTGGTGCGGCTATTTGCACACTCTGTCGCCTAATTTATGATACCTGTAAGTGCCACATACAAAAGTTTCTATTTAACTCTTTATGTTAAAGTATTTTTTTTAAATATCACCAATAAGTGCGCTGTGAACAATGACTGCGCTGCTCTACCTGCGAGGATTAACTACTCTGATGTTCGCTCAACCTTCATTTATGAATGTTGTGTAATTCAGAAACTTACCAGGCGGGAACTAAATAAGTTATGCTCTTGGTGCTACTTGAGGTTTCCTTTAGTAACAAACCGTGCGATTTAATCACGCGATCGCTTTGTAATGTCGAATAAAGTGAGTGAAGTGAATCTGAAGTTGTGCAAGAAAAAGCGCCGGCAGCGGATCTCTTTGTAAGATAAAACAGCCATTAGCGAACTGATTAGTCATCACACAAATGAACGCTTCTTTGTGGCGGCCTTTGTGCCGACTCACTCGTTCGCCTCCTCTCCTACACCACGCACACAATCAAATCAAGTATTCTCTAAAGACAATGTTCCCAACTAGGTTTATTTGGTGATTAGTGTAGTACGAATATAAGATAGAGAGTGATTAAGACTTATTTAGGGACTATGTAAACCATAACATATAACTATCTTAACCTAACTTTCAAAAACACTAACAAAATGTTTAATTTTACGAATTCTAAAAAGTGTACTCAAAAACAAGAATACTCTTTGGGTAATATCTTATCAATGAAATAACACTCCCGAGAAAACAGGTCAATGTTACTCGTGTTCATTGCACAGTAATACAGCAACGTTGCTGGCTTCTGGCTGCTGGCGGGCGCTAGCGCCGCGCCGCCCCGTGCCTTCGGTGCGTCAACACGACTCTTTCTCGTAGAACTAAAGCTGACATTGTCTATGTTCGATCGAGGAGCGACGCGCTCGCTGTAAACGCAAGGTAATATGATGCAGATTGCAAAGAGTTTTAAAAATAAAAAGCGTAATCTCCGAGGGGCAGTCAAATTGAAGCGTTTTCGCGTGTCATTAAGCACACGGCCGCATTCGTCATTAAGTGCGCGGCCATTAATTTTCCGCTGCGTCACTGAGGCGCGGCGCAAATAAACTCAGCTTAAACTGTCAAAATTACGACAATTCCGATGCAAATCAATCTGCACGATTTTAAAATTTAAACTTTTATTGTAATAAAAATAAAAAAAAAGTTAATCCTCGATTACTACCGGAAACTTTTTAATTTATTTTCCCAAGCGTTTCTCACGTTGGTATATGATTTTGAAAATTTTCAGAAATCCATGATTGAGATTTATGTTCGTAATCAAAACACGTTTGTGAAAGAGGAACAGAATTTTGCATTTGAAATTGCTGTAATGTATCGACGCAGAGCAGGCTGCCATTCTGCGCTCTGCGATTTAATGCAATGTCGTTAGCTCGGAATTGTTGCCCTTAACAAACCTCTTACGTGTTATTCCATAATGCGACTAATGTTGTCATACACAAATACCGTTATACTTACAAATATTGTTACACTTTTAATACGAATATTTGGGTTTATTGAAAAAATGTGTGTTTCAATCAGTTTACAACCGGGGAATTTAGCGGTGTTACACCTTGATAGCCACAGCCGTTTGAACGTCTTGTAATCATTGATTTGACACGTAACAGTAATCAATAGGACGCAGTTTTAAACATGTCTGTCATTGACCGATCTTTGTCTTTGGTACGTGGCTAATTAGTTTATTATTATGATCGCACCGATTGCGCAAGACACTAGATATTTTTATAAGACGCCGGGTCTCATTGCAAGACGCGAGGCAACTATTATGTAAGTGGAACACCGCAGATTTCTGCGGCTGTACATATCTGACATTTTTTTTATTATTACAGCAACTTGACATACAAATACTGAGTGTCTTCTTTGCAAGCTTTTATTTCTAAATAACAAAATTTGTTTCTTCAAAGGTATTTGGATTTTAAGTACAACGGATGTAAATCTGGCACGTTCCTCACAATCCTCTCACCTTCTGAGAATGCCTCAAATACAACGTTTTATTTTTGTGAATTTCCCAAGATTAATCTGTAAAATTTCAACTGAGAAATCCGTAATGACGAAAACATTCCAAGAACATAGTTATTTGAGAAAAAGGAATCCGGGATAAAATTCTTTCTTCATAGTGTAAGCTTCCGAAATTACTTCCGGAGAAACAAATATTTGAACTTTTTAATTAAACGTGGATTGACATCAAAACAATCACGTGTAATTATTAATTTATGATTAAAATTGTTAACACGAAAATCTTAAATCCACATGTCAGTTATGCTTCTACCGCGGCACTCTTTCTATGTTTCAAAACAGCTACAAGCGTGGCTGAGATATTTTTAGTTCTGCCTTTAGTTTAGTAGTAATTAGTTAACTTAACTGAATTTAGTGCGCAGTCATTTGTCAGTCCAGCTGTAATGAAAGAAGAACAATAGAAATGTCGTACAATTTATCTGAGCCGCGTCCTCTTTGAGGCCGAGACCCTGGCGTCGTGCGGCGCTCACGTCTGCCTCACTTATTGCTCGGCGGCTAGCTGCGATACCGACGTCGTAACGATACGTTCTTAGTTTGTTACACTCATGAATGTAAAAAAAACAATACCTTTAAGTTGAAATAATTTTTGGAAGTCTAAAAATAATGTTTGCTTTGAAGATTACTTAAATCAACTTTATTTAGGTGTAAATTTTGTGTAGGCTCTGTTACTTACTGCATGAGAGTTCGCACTAAATGCGGCGTGAACACACGCAGTAAACAAGCGCCGGCCGGTGTTCTACTGTTATGGGATGTGGAGGTAAACAGCGCGCAGAGAACTTACGAGGCGGACTTTAGTTGTACTCAGATTGCTCGAATAACGTCTCACCTGTTTATAGCTGACTTTGTAATGTATCTATTTGTAATTCTCCTGATAAAGCTTAAGTCAAGAATACCGCAATACAAAAGTCAACTAATACAAATAACACATATAATTGTGTTTACAATTTTATGCAACAAAAACAAAAACCTCAAGTTCTAGTTTGAATGCAGCCAATGTTCGTACATTTATTACATTGCACGATAAGCTCTAAATACTTCCACAGTTATATCTTTGTACAGATTCGTCTTTAGACGTCTTTGAAGGCGAGTCCCCGTCATTGGCAGTGGCTGTTTGCAGTCGACTCGCAAAATATTTGAAGAGACGTTATTGAGATGTTTCTATCGCAAACGACGCACTGATTCTATAAAAGTGATTTCAGATAAATTAAATGAGTGCGCGGATAGCTGGCTACTAATGGTTTTCTTTCTTCAATTTGTTTACATCTCACTTTGCCTAATAAATAAGGATTTTCAAAATAAGAATTTCTAACACCGACATACTTCCAACCTACTGAGTGTAGGTAATGTCGTGCGTAATTTCGTAAAATTTTGAGACTATTTACTGAATATGATAATGACATCACAATATTCAAAATATTTATGTTTTAGTAAGCGACATTTTGATACATAGCTATATTGAAATTAGCACCAATAACACTGTACAATTCAATGAAAGCGCTATGCAACGAAACATAAAACAAACATAACTACAATGTACTTAGTCGACTTGTCCGTCTATTGTCATAACAATGGCTTCATTAACGCAGTTTGTGCGAAATAAACGGCGTTCAGTAAGAAAATGTAGCGACGACAACGACAAGTGTCCGCTGTCCCGGACGTATTAAAGTAATTTAAAATGCAAATAAGTTGCTCCTCCGCAGACGAGCTTCATTTTATAGCTTTTGCAAGCTGACGTTATGCAATTTACACGAAGGAATAATTTTATCTCCACAATGTTGCAAATTAAGTGAATTCACCCACTAACTAATACTGTATACTCGTAAATAAATAAATAACACATCGTTAATTAATTATTTCAAACCTTTTATGTTCTTGTATTCAAACATAAGATTGATGTGAAAAGGAGAGAGATAGTATTATAAAAACCACAAAAAAAAGTTATGAACAGATATTTCTATGTCATAGAAATTATTGAACAAAGATTTAGGTCTGTAGCACAAACGGAAAGAAGTTTGCTCCACAAGCGCTCTGATGAGCGATACAAAGTGTGTCGCTGGCCGCTGCTCTGCTCTCACCTAACAAATACTATACAGTTTCGGCGCAGCTGTCGCCTCTCGTAGAGCTCCCGCCTAATGCAGCACCATGTCATTTGGTTAACGAAAATATTGAAATATTCATCGTTTGATGTCCCAAATGTAATACAGCACATTTAAATAGTAAATATGTATTAAAGACATTCAAAATGAGATTCTTCTACGCAACAATGGCCTTTTTTAATTCGATTTCTTTTTAGTTTGATTTAACTGATTTATCATTTTGTTTGATCTACTATAAATGACTTTTTTTCAACCTAATAAGGATGTCATGGTAGTTTGTTTTGTTTAAAATGCGGAAGCAAAAATTATACCGTGGAAGGATGATAGTGAAAAATTAGAAATGATTTCATCTCTTTAATATCCAAGTAACGAATGAATTCAACGTAAATCAGAAACAAGGCAAAGTTAGTTTATATGAGAATCGAAGAAAATGAAAGAGTGCCGGAACGTTTTGATAACATCGCCATTAACAGTTTGACTAGTCATTGTATTAATGAAGGAAATATTTCCGCCGACGTCTGCACTGATAAAGATTGTGACTTATGATTGAGCGAATTCGTCACATCGACATATACTGTAGATACAAGTATTATCTTCGATGATGCGTACAGTTTTTTTTAAGTGATATTGAAAATAAAGCACTGAATATTATTATTATACTGTTATCAAGAAGACATATTTCAAATAAAGTGCCTCTTTCTGGCGCTAATACTTCCATTTTCATTCCAACAAATAACTAGAAATCACAATCAGAGTAGAACATACGGCACAATAAAATTTTCCCCCGAGGCAATAACAGTGGCTGCGCTCAACAAACATATCTCAGACTTGATTAAATAACATGGATTTATTACGTGCTCCGAATATTGCCCACCAAAATATGGGATAGAGGCTGCATACTGATCAGTCTTCTGGCACTACAGCAGTCACCACTTGCTTGGAATTCAAGGCATTTTCAACTGTGAAGCTACACAAGGCCTGTCTGATTCCATCAAACCGTTCTTCGTAATCCATCTTTCCTCGTTAGTACTAGTTCTTCACAGTAAGAAGCGCTCACACCCCTAGCTCAGAGGGGGTGAACATACATCCGTGATCTCTCCGCCGCTCCTGTCGACTATTGTCAACAATTCTATCTTCTGAAGTGAGTGTGAGTTGTACATAATCCAGGATTCACACATAATCGATAGATTCCTTTATAAAATATACGAGAACATACTTTTAGCATCACATAATGCAAACATGTTACTCTTGAAAAATGAAGTCATAAATCTCCGTACATTACCATAAATACATATTTAGTTCATACGAACATTACCTATACATTCGGGCTTTTTGGATTCCGTCCAGCCAGCACAGCTTCCAACTAAAATTTACATATCGCACTAATTATATGTAACCTAGTATTTCTTTACAGACATCAAGCTAAGGAACTGTTGCAAAATTTTCCTAAACTAATCGTATTACAAAATTACAAATGTGATTGAAGCAAGTCAATACGTTTTGTACTATTTCGTATGAAAATGACTCGTGATGCAATTAGCAGTCTCCTTTGATCTCTGCCCCTACTAGAGGCGGAGGGCGCGGGAGGCGCCGGAGCGCTTAACGTGAGCTTAATTAACAAAAACAAATACATACTTTGGTGCGGTGTTGATATACAAGCTCTCGCAACTGTGTGCACGTTGCCGACTCCCGCCGGGACTGTCCGTATCCATTGTCACTGTGAGCACATTTTAATGATTTAAGACAATTCACCTCGCAAGCGTTGCACCATCAGTTGTAAACTGAACGAATAATGTTAACTCGGGAGCTAGGAAACTTGCAATGCCACCTTCTATTCACTACAACAAGGCAATGTGTACCTCATGGTAACATTATGTTAGCGGCCTGGGGCTGTTTATGACGTCACAGTCTACCCTGGTGCACGCAACATAGACCCGTCTTGTGGCTTGGCGTCACTACTAAATAGCTCATGTTATAACACATTATTAAACATCAAAAAGACCAGCTTTTTCAAAGCGGCAAGCTCTTGCGTTGAACATCCTTGAATACTTAGCCACGTGGCAAAGAATTAGTTAAACTTAACATACTTTATAAGTAAATGCTCTTCCTCACTTATGCGTGAATTTCTTTACTTGTACATATTTTTATTGAGTGTCGGAGTTGAAGTGCAGTTCACGAGAGAAATCTTTTCTAAGTTTCAAACAAAAATACTTATTTTTAGTGCCATGCTTCGTGAAAACTCTACCTCCAGGAATTAAATAGTACTTTATAAAGTTTTACAAATATAATATTTTTAACAACTCGCATTCTTCGCGCTGCTTTCGGGAGTAACGTATTTCAAATAGCATTCCTCACTATTACTATCACTAAAAAAAGAAATGAAAACGAAGAGAAATCACTTTTTAAACCAACTTCGAAAATATGGTGATCATAAAATACATTTTACTAATTATATTCGATATATCGAAAAAAAAAATTTTATACTTGATCTAAAATTGGCGGCGGCGCGGTGGCGAGTCGCACAACAAACGCTTCGCAACAGAGATATCACACGAACAAAATAAATGATGCCTTTTGAAGTCGGAGCGGAGTTGACGTGCTCTTCTCTCCCCCCCCTCACCCCACCGGCGCCCTTGACAGCTGTCACTTAAACGACAACAACTTCATACGAACTTAAATAGGTTTAAGCGGAAATAAATACGCATTTTTTATATTTTACAAATTATATTTGTTAACTGAGAAGTTTATGAAGTGAGTATGAAGTAACTACTGTGATATGTACAAACCCCCTTATTATGATCATTATCATGGTGTAATATAAAGGTTGATAAGAAAAGTTCCCCAGCGACGGCGCTCAGTGGCGTATGCTTGATCATTCCACGAACACACAATACACGAGAGGTAGTATCGTCGAATATGTATTCAATGACTACTATTATGTTGTCAGTGCTATAAAAAATCCAGTTTTCCATGTCGTTTATTTTAATGCCATTAAACAAAGAACAAGGTGATTAGCGGCAGCGACACCGGACGCGGTCGCCGGCGTCGTTTGCAATAAATCCGTCGATCTGTCGATGTCGCCTCGCGCCGCGCTCGCTATACTTAGCCGATACAAATAGCTCGTGTTCTTTGATCTCTGATCTGTGTCTCTGATCCGAGCATCCTGCGCGCGCGCGGGTAGCGGGGCGAGGGGCGAGGGGCGCTAATGAAGATGCATCGGACATGGAGTAAACTAACAGAAAACATGTTTATGATATAGTAGAAATAATTAATTTAAGATACCTAATTATATTATTCTTAAATCATGTTCAGCAAATTACTTTTAGTACAATTCGTTGTTTGCTTAACATACCTCAGTTGTTTTCTAAGAAACAAAACTGAACAGTGGTGCTGGTCGGGTCCTGACACCGTATCCAATGTGACATAGGATATACTTTTCAGATAACGCAGTAGGGAATTTTATTAAAAATAGGATTACAATACCATAATACAGTGTAATGAAGTAGCAAACTTTTTGCACACATCCACGTACAGTACTATCGAGAAATTGTTTTCGTCGCGAAACTATTATATAATAACTAATGTCAAAATAATTATAAAAAGTTTTTCAATTAG
>DVQH01001660.1:0-11992 GCA_018231625.1 Papilio phestus | reverse complement strand
TCCTCTGGTGTGTGTGTTATTAGGAAAGTTCTAAATTATAAAAGCTATATGTGTTAAAATAGTAAGTAGTTAAAATAGCCATCAGGCTTCTATGTCGAAACGCGACATACATTTCAACTAAAATTGCTAATGCACACTTAACTTCTTGTTTTCTTTGTACATTAGAAAAAATTGTAGAAATCTTCCCGTAGAGTCTAATTATCACAGTACATCACAGCACGTTGCAAATATGCAAATTATGAGTCTGAAATTAAAAAATATGAGTCATTTTATAATATTTGTAATATCTATATAGTTATTGTTTTGATAACCTAATGATGAATTTTACCAATTGCTATCTAGTTGATGTACGCTTCAATAGTGCTACCATGCAGGTGAGTCACAAGTTTGGGTGTCTATCGTGCATAACATTTTAAATACCGTATACTTTGACAAACGTGTCTTCCTGTTGTTCATTTGTTCAATTAGAGATGTAGCGATGACAGACGCTGGTATTGTCGCTCATTTGCATCCGTGTTTGGCTGGCAAATCATTGCCAGTGCTAGGTTCCAATTATTGTCGTAATAGGTTTTGATTGATGTAAATCAGTTAGTCCGTTAGAATGCCAATTAGAGTGTTTAAAGTAGAGTAAGTTAGAGTGGGTAGAGAGAACCCTCAGTGTAATATACTTTAGGAGCATGTGTTCCCACACCGAGCTCAATTGACCAGCTCGAGGTTGATCATTAAGTCAGTTAGTGCAGGTTAAACTGTGATTTCGCCTCGTCCACACCGAGCTTCAAATGACTCAATCGAGACCGGCATTCCACAACACAGTGAGATGTGCCATTCAGATGGAACCAATCACGACATGATAACACCAGCAACTACAATCGGAGCAATTGTCGTTTCCATTTCAGGGGTACAGTGGGTCACTTTTTCGTGAGTGATTGCTAGTGCGGTTAGCTAATCGAGCTAATCCTTGATACTGAGATACCATCGATGCTTACTGGCCTGGTTATGGCAACAAGCCGCAATCTATGCCAGTAGTGCTGCCTAGTAGAAGGGTTTTGCTCGCACAAAAACAGAATTGCTCTAGCACAGTTGGCACGAGTAAGTGGTCTGCGCATTAAACCAGCAGATATTTATTGGCTACCCAGAAGGGTTTTGCCCGGCACTGATTGAGCGCGCCTATGAGAAAATGGCTCACTGTGATCGGACAAGTGATTCGCTAGATAAACGGCTAGTGCCAATTTGTTGAAGCAACGAGCGCGCGGGGTAGACTCAAAACACGCCGGTGCCATCAATCTACAAGGGCGCGCGCGGCCAGACTGAATTCGGTCACCCAGTGGCTCAACCACCCGACGTCCGACGCGAGCCTTCTGTGATTGAACCTCGCTAACGAGACATGACACCAAACTGGTCGAATAATTGAGTGGACTGGCGCGAATGCTCGGGCGGACAGCTGGTGCTGACAGACGGTAGGTTTGCCACCAGTGCCCATCGATGCACACTGATGCACACTGCTCCACTTTCCAATCGGCACCATTTCCATTACATGTGTACACCACCAATCCAGGAAGAGCCAAGCCAACCTACCTCCACACACAGACACGCACGCCTAATTTGACCGATTCTCACCATTCTCAATCGACTTATCGTTATAGCACAAACTGATAATTTCGCACATATACTTGTTCGAGTCTAGAATTTTTCTAATTTTTTAATTAAAGTCAACAAGTATGTAAAAATTTATTTCTCAGTTTAATCTTGCACTTCAATAATTATAATGAAACAAAATGTTTTAGAAATGTAAATAAACATTTACATTTTACATATGCAAGAAACCATTTAAAACTAACATATTGTAATCATGTATTGATCATGTAGAATATGTATGAAGTTCGATTGTGACAGCAATAAACTTTTAAGGAATTTAAACAACCGAGGTTATACTGTATGGAATTAATCATGTTTAGTGCTTGCACCTTTGTTGAATTAATACAGTCAAAGTATAATAACCACTCGATTAACTAATCGACCTTAAACAGAGTGGCAACATCGAGCAAGTCCGATGAAAGGGTTAAAGATGTCTGTTAGGCTGGGAGTGATTATGCGTCCGTCGGCCGGTGAGGCGAAAAATGATTTATGTGGAGTACATGTGCAGTGATGGTGACTCGTGCTGGTACCTCCGATTCTCACTGATATCTATCTCAATTGTTAGCATGCACCAAGAGTCACCACCAGACACAAACCGGCACCGAGCATGAGCATCTCTACAAACCACTCAAGGCGCTAATTGTTGCAATCATTCACCACTTTGGTGAACTAGTGCAACGATTAATTCCGATACAGCCCACTACCTAAGATAGGGACCAAAGATTACATACATGCACACACACACACACACACTCACACCGACAAGGGGGTAGTGCGAGAGAGGAGTTCGCACAAATGTACACCTTATAATTAATAACAGGTCCATTTACTCCACCGCGATTGGTTTGCATTGGCATCCAACCAATTTCGTGTGTTTCTTTTCCGCAATAGTTGAACCTCGATGCGCAATCTGATTTGAATTTGAGGTGGCCAAGGATGATCTATTCAGTGATTTGAATTTTACTCACCCACCTAGAACAGGACATTTGTCGTTTTTGGTGGTTGTAGCATCTGGTTAGAATTGAACTTAGAAATGATTACTAATTTGAATTCAGGTGGTTTGTAAGAAGCAATGAATCTAGTGTCATCTAAGTTCAAGATCACCACTATTCATCACTAACTCATTGCATTCTATCATTAGAAAAGAGATTGAGACAAATGAAGTCAGTTTAGTTTAAATTTTTAATGTATATTTCTTACACTGCTGACTTTTATATTATTTTTCTTATTTTTGATAGTATCCGGGTTTTGTGTTGAATGACCACTGGAGTAATATACTTATCAACAGCTTAACCTGTATTTTGTTTATATTTAAGAATTAAACAATTTTTATTCTTCTTCCATTTTCAGAGAAACACAATTTAGCTTGTAAAAATCTTTTCAACCTAATTAGCGGAGAAGTGAAGAGACACGGTAACTTTTCTGATTAATGCTTTAACCAATCTCAGACTTGATATAGAGTAATATTCAAATCGCTCACTTGTTTGTTAATATCTTGCAATTAGTGCTATTATCTTCCTTCTCATCATCATTATTATCATCATCCTGGAAGTTATTAGCTAATTTCATTAGTCAACGATGGGTGAACAAATACCGGCACAAATCGACACTTAACGCACTTGAAGATGCTTCTTTCTTCTTTCTCTCTTGTTTGAGCAATCCTTTGAATTACCTCTTTAATGAAGCTAATTAATCAAATTAGATAGGTAGGTGTAAGCAAAACTTGTGTTGCTTTGTTTAGTTTCTACTTTTAACAAGAACTCACTCATTGAACATCTAGAAACTTACATCTAAACTAAACTGATTCTTAGTTAAAACACTTGAAAAATGTTAGATTATTTGGAAGGGGGAAGAAAGCTAAAGATGAACGTGATTGATTTGAGCTGATTCGTCAAGGAATCAAGTGTGATTAGAATGAGAGAGAGAGAGATGCGCGATGCGGTAGCATCACAGGCAGTGATAGAAGTCTTAGTGACGTGCGTTGATCTATCAAGTGGCTCTAATCGAACGATTAACCCATATTCGAGGTCATCAAGAACACGATACAGATCAAATCCTCTGGCCACTAATAGTACCCCGTTTTGCACCACGCATTCTCCTCTATGCAAACTCACGATCACCTCGTAACCCGAAAGAGAGAAGTAGAGAAAAGTATACAAACAAGGCATAAATCAATGATCCAATAGATGTATATCAGAAGAACGGTGCAAGGAGAAAACTAGGACTAAAATTAGATAAAAGACAAACGATTGCTAAGATATTACCAACTACTGTTACTAGTTATGTAGCTAAATTTAAAACAAATAGAATCATTATTGACACTTCTGCCATTATGTGCGAGTCGTTTAGTCAAGTAAGCTAATTTTCTTATATCTTAACGCTCGGTATGTTTATACATTTTAATTCAGTAATTTTTACATTGATTTCAATAAGAAACCAAGGTGACCCCAAAAATAGACCAAGTGTTAATTGCATTTGCACTCTTCTTCGCTAAGCCATAATTTCACAGAGAGTCGTTCCCTGTGAACTCCAACTTGGACTGGGATCGGCTAATCCTGTTTTTGGTGTCTTGGGCTCGCTGAGGTCTGCCTGTTATTGAATTTGCACATCAATTTTTAATTGGAAATCTACTTTGCAATATAACTAATATAATTTCAATTTTTAAAGCCTTTACTCATCATGGAATATCGATTTGGCATAAGTGATATTACAATAAGTAAACAATGTCAGTAGGACAAACTTGCTTGCATCTTAGTGGTGTCACTTAGGTTTCGAGCAAATAATTCACAAGCATAGAGGAGGAGGAGATCATCTCAACTTGAGACTAGCACCTCGTTGGTTGGGGAGAATATAAAAAGAGCTATAAGCCTATAACAAAGGAATGGTGTGTGCACTTGACAATTGACCCAGAGAGCCATCAGATCGGGTAGTGATAGATCTCGCGTGGACTGCCACACTGCACTCTGCCATTCGCTGCTCTGAGCCTGCTCACCAAACAAACTCAACGCGGAACGACGTGTGTTTGTTCTCAAGGTTATTTCACCACACGCTATTTATTGCGTGTATTTTCTTCTCTTTCGCTCGCATCGTTTTGCGAATTAACATTTCTAGTGGACTTTGAGAAAGAAAGCATCGTTGGCACTGCTTGATTAATATTGGTATAGCCTGTGATCGAAGTCAGGTCGATATTTGGATTAATTAATACTAATCTAGCAAAGTAAATATGTTGATAACGATAAAGACTACTGTCTTGGAAATATGTCGTAACTTTACTGTAATTACACTGTTTAATTGTCATTGTGACCAATGAAGTCCACGCATTCAAATAAACAAAATACTCAAATTTTAAAAATAAACCGACTCTTAAAATATTGTTGATAGATAATAATAGTGAAGTGTATAAATAAATAATTGTTTAAGAAGGGAGAAAAAATACTAAATGAAATGTAATCTCTTTACAAGTGTTTTTAAATTAAATCTCCAAATTGCACCAAGTGATAGAATGCATGATTTAGAACTTTTCACTACTGCTCTTAGATTGGATGTTTGCGTGATGTTGGTTTTGAATAAACTCACTTGAAATTAATTAATAGCAGTAGTCTCTTTTCAAGATGCAAATGGCCGCTTATACAGATAGTACCACTAAAATCAATCAACAAGTTTGAATTTGACCGAGACTGATTGAACGAATTAAATTTTTTCTTGGCATTAACACTTAGGAAACAGATAATAATAAAAAGTTTCACTTAGTAAGTGAAAGTGAGCTTTGGCACGCAAGAAATATGCGAAAGAGGCTGGCCAGACCAGTGCCATTATTACCATACCTCCAGTTGGAACTTAGTATTGACCGATAATAGTCATAGGGCAAAAGGTGGAGTCTCCCAGAGTCATTCATCGATTTAACGCGTTAACGCACTTTCCCACTAATCAACCTACTCTAGACAATCAAACGTTTGATAAAATACTATACATGCAGAATATTCCTTTGGAATAAGGTTAAGTTTGATTTGGGATGAACATATATGTAGTTGACTTCGGTGTTGTCACACTGTAATTGATTGGCCAACTTACATGCATTTGAAGTTGCTTGTAGTGAAACGTCAGTGACATGAAAATAAGCTAGATTGAATAAGCCAATTAATGTCGATTCAAATGTGTTGATCAAACGCGAGCTCACTTCTAGCTTAGCTATGCTGAGAAAAATGAATCACTCTAAGCCATTGCTCACCACCAAACCATGGTTGGCGATGACATTTGCCCACAATGCACAATGCTATCAAGTTTCCTGACCGCACAACTGTTGAAGTGACTCGAACTAACCAATCAGCCAATCAATCAACAATTTCAACAACAAATGTGATTGAATAATTGTTACTTGCCATCTTCCCAATTCAAGGTAAAAATGAATAAAACGTGTTTATTATTTGATATTTTGATATGTGCTTTGATTTATCTTAAAAATAAGCGATTTGTTAACTCAGGAAATGGCAAATTATTATTTTTATTCTATAAAGAAAGAAATCTATCAAATAATCAAAATTGAATTGCTACATGCTAACATAATATTATATCTCAAAGGTAGACTAAAGGAACCTAGCAAGCTTGTTCGATCCCAAGTTCGTAGCATAAAGTGCACAAAGGCATCAGGTGAGTTGGAGTGGATTGTTGACACTACTAGTGGTGAAAGTGCGTTGCCACCCCTGTGTGTGGTTGGTGGTGCATTGGCATTGTATCTTCCTGTATCTCCAGCCGGGCAGTGGCATCGGCACTGGCATCATAATTGAAAATCAAATGTCAGCCAGCGCGCGATGTGTTCACATGGCGAGCAAGGGGAGAGCTAAGTGAATAGAAAGCATCCCAGTGGTGGTGGTGTCACTCTCGCCGCTGACACACTCAGCTCCTCATGTCATTGATTTCCTGGTCATTGTGAGCACCATATTCGATCATCTTGCCTCTTTCTACTACATACAACTTTTCTAATAATCAATTAAAATGTTTGCATCAGTAAAGAAAACGAAACAGAAAACTTTTTTCCTTTTGGTGCCACAAGTGAACTTCATGAATGACCACGACAATGCTGATGATTGATTCAATTTGATCTATCATCCATTAATGAAAATTCATTCATTCATCACTATCTAGCGGAAATCTTTATTTTTTGTAATATTAAAATCTTAAAGAAGATTTGCAAAGAAACAATCAAAAATCATTCATTCTTGACGTTAATCAAGTGCATTTAGTGCACTTAAGACATGAAGGTCGAATTTACTAGCAATTCTACAATACTTTCCTTCCTGTTCTAACTAATTCTGAGAATAATTTAACTTAACATTTTAATTAAATTCAGAGATAATAATAATAATATTTATTTAGTTAAGCTTTTATTTATTAATTTAGAATTTTTAACTTAAAATGCACTGTTGCTCATATAGATTTATATAATTCTAGACACTTTAAGTTGTTCAGAGTACTTTATTCTGAGATCACTAGAATTTGGTTGGATAGTATGATGGCATGGACTCCGTGCTGTTATGCTAGAGACTGGTTCGATTCTTGAGCTCGCAATGTGGGCATGCGCATGAAGTACTACGCCCGGCGTCAGGCTTATGCGACGAGGCGACCGAGGTATCAAGTTGATACTCTATCAACTGTCGCTAACCTTGCCCAGTTTTCGAACTTGGGTAGCCGACCCTGCTCCAAGCGGAAGTTTGCATAGAGTTTTCCACTATTTTACGAGGGTTCTCATGCAAATCTAACACTTAGTGAAAACTATAAGAATTTATTTTTCTAAAATCTGGAATAAAATGGTATCCTTCTTTAGATCTTTGGTCAACTAGTCAATAAGTGGGTTCAAATCATATGGATATCTGAGAACATATTGAAGAAACTGAAGAATACATTGGTGCTGATGGCAAAAGTTATCCTCAATATTATTATTGAAAGTGATTCAAAGAATCTACAAGATATTTCAAGATAGTGAAGAGAATATGGTATTTAGCAACTCAACAAGTAGCAAGAGTAACTGTGATAGAGTCCGCCAGGTGTCAGGCCACACTTAGCCAGACTGGTTTGGCTCGGTGTGAGACTTGAGTGCACTGTCAGTGACTACACTACTCGGCGAGTGTCAGTCCGTCTCGAGCCGTGGTGGAGTGCGGCTTGCGTGTCTAGTGCGCCACTCGTTGAATGTGACTTAGCCGCCATTGCGAGACACTTCGTCTCACCAAGCCCACCCGCCAGCATCCTATTAACCAACGTGATCCAAGACACTGCATGTGTTTGCGGAACTCATTCATTCCCTCCGGAATTGTTCAAACTGCTCAGTTGCCATCCATGTTGATCAGTGAACTCACCAATTACTATCATCATCACTTACTAATTAAGCACTCTATCATCATTGTATCAATTGCCGTGTTGTGTGTGTACTTTGCATAGATCTGTCTCGTCAATCGGTACCCTAACCCAGCCATAAACTCCAATGTTTAGTCTTGATCGTTATGAATTAATTATTTGTCAATTTGCAACTGCTTTGCTTGACTTTAATGGCCTGCACAGTAGCAATCACTGTTTGCATAAGCTGACGCTCCCACTACCGAGTGAGCTTGTCTACACTACAATTTGCAGATGTGACTAGAAAATCTATCGGGTTAGTGAATGTGTTATGAAGTTCATCTTCAGGCAACGTATGCAATTATTGGATTCACATTAGGACAACAGTTTCATTGTGTCATTTATTAGAAGATGTCCATTAGTCTATCAGCTTATCATCATTGGCATGTCAATTATTACTGATCCTCCCTTGCTTATGAAGATTCCTTATATTTTAAAATAAAAAAGTGCTCTTTTAAACTGTATAAAAACAAACTGTGAGTTTTTCTACTTGATCCATAGAAATGTCTGTGTGTTCTGTGTTGATTATCTTTATCGCAAATCAATCAGCTTGCCTGTCAGCCTCACTTTACGTCATTAGTCAAAAGGTTAGTGTCAACTTTTCAATTTCATCACCATCACCGCTATCACTATTGCCACTTAACCCTTTGCATGATTTATCACTTTGGTCAAATGCTATTGGTCTGTAGAGAAGGCCTCTCGCTTGATAGTGATCTGGTTGGCTTGGTCGGGATGGAACCACTTGTTGGCGACTCACTTCGAGACAGGTCGTGCCTCCGCCATTTGCTATCGGACAGATTACTCGCCAGGGCGCTCATCGCACCAACACTCGAAGCAATGCACTTTCCTTTTATCTCTTATGACTTTTCATTTGGAAATCTTGTTCGAGGAGGACCAATGTCACTAGATTAGTGATCAAAAGTTATCATTGTAGATCAATTTGTTCAGCATTCAGCGTTGTAAATCCTCAAATTCGTGACATCGCTGAGTTTTTCGCTAGTTCTGAGTTCTGACCAGATAAGCACCACTGTCATTTGATTGTCACATATCTGCTTCACTCGGTGTATCTCATTCTAGCAAGCATCTTGCAACACACTAAAGGGCATCGTGCTCGATTTGATGACACTTTTATGTATATGTCCTGGCTAATTAACATGGTATCTCTATTTATTTATAGCATAAATAAAATACTATTCTGGCTTGTCTCTCACTGATCAAACAAATGTGCATATTTGGGTGCAATGAGATGTGAGAATAGCTGGCCAGAGTGTATTACTGGTACTTCTCTGTGCTAATAGGATTGATTGCTCGAACATTGTGGATGCCCGCATGCGCTAGCCGTTGAGATCTCGTATCACGAAGCTCACCTGGTGCGCGCCGTGTCTATGCTTCATCGTTGCCTTGTTTACCTCGATGACTCGCCTCTCACTAGCCGTGCTACTGCGTCGCCTCTCCTTTCTGGCTTGTGTGGCGATACCATTGGAATGTGAATAGTGATAGTGCTGCTGCTTGTGCCAAAAGCATGCACCCGGAGTATTCTGAGTCTCTTGCTTTTGCTATTTGTGTTTTGTACAGATCTCGTCTTAAGGGAAAACCTTTTATCTGCTATCACCAATGAGTGAGCATTCAGTCGATGGCCATCGATTGATGACTGCTTATCTGCATTGATTGTAATGCTTGGAGCACGCACTTGATGACACTAACAGTGATGGAACATCTCGTAATAATATATACCCTATTAACAGCACACAGTTGTGACTCAATCGGCACCGACATAGATGATGTATAGTACTAGCATACGAAAGACGCGACTGTCATAATTCACGTGTCATGTTGCGTGCTGACCTTGCCCCTTTCCTACTGATGCTGGTCACTGAGTCACCGAATTACTCATCATTGATGGCGATTAACCCTCACCATGTTTGTTCTATCTCCATGATTCTCTATCTGTGTATTCACTTTCGTTATCCATTCCTGAATACACCTACTCGAAGCGATCCACTCCTTTACGATTTAATCAATTTAATTACACACTAGCAAATCACAGTATAGTGGAGATGATCAATTTTGTGCCACAATGGCTCGCTGGGGCACACTACTGCGCGCCACTTTGGTATGCAATACCAAGTGGCGCCTACGCGCTCAGACGCCAACTCAACCACCAACACTACTGCCGCTTTCACTATTCACTGTTTGTGTGGCCAACCATCTTACTATCGATAATGGTAGAGCTCTCGCTCGTTGTGATCATCCAATTTCGATTTGACCTTTTATATATATGTGCCATTTGAGTCGGGCTCCATTTTACCCGGCTGATTTGTATTCACTATAGTTTACAGCCTCCATTTCTTTTATTCTCGTTTGCTTACCATAAAGATCTGCACTACAAGAGTGAATGGGCCAGCCAATGGCGACAGTGATTGAACTCTACCTCTGCCATTGAAGATGTGAATCAATCTATTGGGTAGAGTTGGAAAGCACCGTGTTTCAGTGTCTTGATTGGAAAGCAATTTAGCAGTATGTTGAGGCTTGTAAATCTTAGTGGTCAATGCCCGTTCGAGTTTGTGAGAGGAGGTAGACTGCTTTTAAGATGTTGCACTCCCATTCATCGATTCTTGGCGCGGCTACCTCTTATCGTCCGCGTCCTCTCATGGTGTATGTCAACCAATCGCTGCTTCCGCCTAGATTTTCTTTTTTGTCAATTTCTCCTTGCAATTGAATATGATGCTTGCCTTTGGACGTGTTGCTTAGACTGACTTACTAGACGACCAGTGTGTTGATGATCGAAGTCGATTTCAAGCCTCATCTCCACCCGAGAATGCGAATGGATGGGTGTGCATTGGTGGCTTTCATCCTAGTCAGTCATTAGCTATGGTGACTGCTAGGGAATGCTTCATGGCCACCGGGCTCGCGACAGTATCACCACGCAAGCTTGGTCTTTGTAGTGATGCGATTGGACGTGCGCGTCTCGCCGCTCTGGCCATTAGTTGCTTTGAGCGATACCCCAGCTGAGCCTGGTGGGGCGCCACTGTCAGGCATAACTCACCTGTGCGACCTTTGCTGCCTTACACGCTTTTGGCGCGCTCGCACGAGCCAGGCTGCAATCAGCGAAAGTTATTCGGTCTCAAGCAATCTCTCCCTCACCCCACACTTTTCAAGGATGCATTAGTGAGGTGCATCTTGATGCGAATTTCATCGTCTCTTTCGCCATTCTTGTCGAGCATTCTGTACTAACATAAGCTGTGCGTTTAATTTTGACAAGCAAGATAACTTCTCAACGTACCGTACTGGTCAGGTGCTCGGTCAAGTAGAACTAAGTCTAGTGACATTTATTTTGTTCCCTTTTTATGTAAATTGCTGGTCTCGCATGAGGCAACACCACTTTTCACTCTGCTACAAAACGTGTCTGTCCGTTTGTGAACTATGTGTATTGACGTTTTGAGCCAAAAAACTATGTGGTTAGACAAGACAGCATTGTGTTCGCGCAACTACACTTCAAGCCAACACGCACTGAACAAATAGCGGAGACGCATTCCTTCAGCATTACCGCCACTGTCACCTTGTTGCATTGCATAATTTGACCGCAATCAACTTTCTCCTCGCTATCTTCGTATATAACACTGCTTGCTTAAGGCTGGCATTTTATTAAAATAATAATTATTATATAAAAAATTGAGCGTGCTTTTTGCTTTCAATTATTGAAAATTAAAAAAAATAATAGATGAATATGCAAATAATTCACTTGTTAGGTTAGGTCTAAGGTGGACTAACGGTCAACGGCCTTGTGGTGCATAATGCAAGTGAGGAGCTCATCTGACACCAGCGATAAAATACGACCAATTTGCACGGGTGTCTAGAGGGAAGGTCCGAGCAGGTCGTTTCGAGCCAACACGCGCAAGATTTATTGTCACGGCACTTCTCTCTCTCTCTCTCTCTTTCTCTCTCTCTCTCTCTCTCTCTCTCTCTCTCT
>DVQH01001659.1:0-11999 GCA_018231625.1 Papilio phestus | reverse complement strand
AGAAAGAGAGAGAGAGAGAATGAGAGAGAGAGAGAGAGAGAGAGAGAGAGAGAGAAATACTGAATGCTTCACACACACTTCCGCACACTTGGATCACTTTGAGACCACTGATCATTTGGTGTGGTCAATTAACACAAGAGAGTCTCAAACTCTCGCAAATAGAACCAAGTTGCAATCTAGTTCCATTTCCGGTTTTTTCCTATTCCGCAATGCTCAATATATCAATATACTTAACAAGTTTGGGGTAAAAATTTATTGCACCAAAAGTCAATATAGAGATAAAATTCTATTTATATAAATTGGAAAGGCTCATTTCTGGATTAAGAAAAAACTTTATACATATCAAAAAAGAGATAGAAAGTCGAGATGTAAGAGAAATGTATATAACACACAAAAAATGAGTTTCATTAATTCAATGAATTAAATTAAATAAATAAAGTCAATAATTTAATATAAAGAAAAAGAAATACTGAAAAATATATATAAAGATAACCAGTAAAAAAATTTGTCACACTTCTCGCGCATGAGCAGTTCGATTCGAATCTAACTTTCAGTGTTACACTTCGAATTCTTATCCAATTCGAATCTAACTTTCTGTGTTTTTATTCAAATTCAGATTTAGCGACGGATTTTTTTTATCATCATCATCATCATTTTAGACACTAATAACACATGATCACATAATGGGCTTGACATGACACATGTATATTGCAAATGTATACAAATCTAGGGTGCCAATCTAAAAAGGGGTTCGAGACAAAGCATGCATATGGAGATTTGTGAAGGGAGAGAAGGAGTGAAAGAGAGAGAGAGAGAGAAAGAGAGAGAGAGAGAGAGAGAGAGATAGAGAAAGATGTCATGTCAGTCAGTCAGTCAGTCAGTCAAACTCTCATGACTGACATCACCACAAATGGCAGTGTCATGTTCCGAGTTGAAGTGAGAGACAGAGATGAGTCACGGAAAGAGTTATTGGATTAGGGAGAGAAAGAGAAAGAGAAAGAGAGAGAGAGAGAGAGAGAGAGAGAAAGGTTCCAAAGAACATAGACCATACCAGAAGGGAATAGTGGTTCTAATCGAATTACCCCGATCAACCAGAACTTTTTCTTTTTTCTCTCTCTCTCTCTCTCTATCCCTTGACAGGCAAGAGGTTAGTGTCTGTTCCATATACGAGTACGGTCTGTCACTCACAATAACCCAAAAAGTGTCCCAAGTATTTCTTGTTGGAATGGTTACGCAAATATTTGAACTACACCATATACAATGTATAGTGAGCGAGTGAGTGAGTGACACAGATGGGCCCTAAGAGTTTCACTAAATCTCTCTCTCTCTCTCTCTCTCTCTGTCCCTAAGCACCCGAACCAGATCCAAAACCCATGACCAATGGAATCAAATGGAATATAACTGTTTGTTTCTTTTTCTAACTCACTTTCTCTCTCTCTCTTTCCTTCTCTCTCTCTTTCCTTCTCTCTCTCTTCATTCTTCAAATGTATTTATTGAGAAGCAATAATATCTCTCTCTCTTTCTATATCCAAACTGAACAATTCCAATTGCCCATTATGTCGTACCAAAAATAATAAAAGTTAGACCCACGCACACACACACACACACAAACCATTCAATTGAATTCAATTTTAAACAAGACAATTACTACAATTCTTCAAATTTGTATCAGAAAGTAATAAAAAAGAGACTTTTTTTATGGCTTTTGTTATTATGTTTTCTTTTGAGTTTTTTTATTAGTGGAAAGAATTAAAATTAAAATCATGATATTGACTTTTTTAATTTAAAAAAACTTTCCTTGCGATTAAAATAATTAATATGTTAAATTATAAATCTAAAATTATCATTTTCAAATTAAAAAGTTTGAATTAAGACCTTAACTTCAAACCTAATTTTAATTTTAAAACGTGTTTCTCGGGGTGTAAACATATTATTTGTTGAATGCATACTTTTCTAGACAATTCTTTGCATAATACAAAACAAACAAACGGTCTGCAATTCAAAAACATAAATAAATAAAATATATTTTATTTTAAAAATTCGAAAATTGGCGCCATCTAATGTCATGCAACTAAAACAAATAGAATATTAAACTGTTTTCCGAAAAACTTCTCTGGAAATTGAGAAACTACGGCTTTTTCTGGGAAGTTTCTTCACCTCAAAAGGACAACACGCCGAGTACGTTTGTGTGTGTTGTGCAGTCTCTGATTTGAGCACATCTCTCTCTCTCTCTCTTTCTCTTGTTTCACCTCGCCTAAGAAGACAACTTTAGTTTCAAGATGGTGCAAATAACTCGAGTTCTTCGCAGTAAGTTGATCAACTTAATGATCCTTAGGTTTTTAGGTTGATTTTCCTCATTTTTTTCCAGTGCTCGACAAACCGGGCCTTCGCAAGATGTACTATGGCTTGCAGGGTTACAACAAATATGGTGTGTAATATACACTTAAAGACTTTTTTCGGGTTTTGATTTAGGTTTTAATTGATATGATGATGTTTAGGGTTGTACCAAGATGACTTCTACGACTACACTAACGAAGACCACCTGGAGGCGGTACGTCGACTGCCGGCCGAAGAGTACGATGGACACACTTTTCGGGTGATTCGTGCCTCGCAACTCGAGTTCACCAAACAGTACCTGCCCAAGGAACAGTGGCCTAGCTACGAGGAGGTTAGTTCAAACGTTTAGAAAATACCTAAAACATTGCATCTTGAGTATGATAAATAATATCGAAAATATACATTCAAAAAAGTGCAAGAATAAAAAAACAGTATGTAGTTAAACTTTAAATTAACAGGGAAAGACTAATGCCAAAAAAACACGTTTTTAGCTTAAATTTTGGCAGGGAGAATTCTCGAATATTCTTTATGTCATTCAAAAGTTGAGAATATGTATAATCGAATATGAAAATTTGAAAACTGCCAAATATTCCTAACTGTCCCGAATTTGATTCTAAAGTTTCGGTTTTTTTAATCAAGATAATAGTGCGAAAAACTAATTTTAATTTAATTAGTTTTTTAAGATTATTCTTTTTATTAATGATATTTCGGATACTATTTATCCTGGAAACTCTAATTGCATCATAAGACAAAGCAAACTTATGCAATTGATCTACAAATATGGCAGAATATCCATTGCTAATCTAGAAAATTCCAAGCAAAAAGTGATGCCAAGTTTAGCTTAAATTTTGGTAGGAAGAATTCTCTAATATTCTTGGTGTCATTCGGAAGTTTTAAATATGCATAATTGAATATCAACTTAAAATCAATTAGTTTAGAAAAATATTTTGATATTTTAAAAATTATTATTGACTTTTCTTGTTCAACCAGGACCAAACCAAGGGTCGCTTTCTCACACCCTACCTCGACGAGGTGATCAAGGAAAAGAAGGAGAAAGAAGACTGGATCAAGTTTCTCTCCCAAGACTAGATCACTTTTCTTCCCCTCTTCTCTCTCTCTACCAACAAATTCTGCAAATCTTTTTCTTTCTTTTCTTGCAAATAATAAATTATTATAGTTTATAATGAAACCAATTATAGTTTTTATTGTTAAATAATAATTAAAATAAATAAATTTTATCAAAAATAATGTTTAAATAAAAACACGTGGAATAATAAGTAATATAAACACAAAAGTAAACAAAACTTGACTTGGGTAGGGATGTGATGTGTATGTGACTGGTAGAAGGAATTTGAATCGAATCAAACTTTACAATTTGAATTGCAAAATGGCTTCGAATCGAATCAGACTTGACAATTCGAATTCTAAAATCAAATCGAATGTTTTGATTCGAGTTCAAATTCCTTTCTGTTTGTGTGATGATCAGTTTTTTGTTGCTATATTGCTAATTTCCTCGTTGATTGAAAGCTCTCCATAAGAATGGCACAATGTACCTCAAATTGACCAACAAAGGTATTGCAATGGGAAGAAACAGTGGCAAATAGATGGCATACTTTTGATCGTCGGGAAAGTAGAGCATTGCCAGCAGGGATGGATCGAAGAAGGCCTTCTCCGAGAGCCAGTAGGCAGTCCAGCTTTGTTCATAAGCCGACTTGATATCACCCATGTCCGACATCCAATGTGCCGCCTCCATTGACCTTTCCACCGATTCGTGCATTCGTTCGGCAATCTTCTTCTCGATCACCATGTTGGACACCTTTCGGACCAGTTTCTCCGTGGATTCCAGTGAGTTCAGTGTAAGGAGAATGTGCTTTTGCACCAAGGCATGAACAACGGACTCAAGTTCGAGTTGGGTGAAATACTGGCCATCGGGGAGAGTGGCTCGTGGTGGCAAGCGAAAAAAAATGCGCATCAACTGACGGAATCCTTAGAAGTACAAATAATTAAGTTATTTGAGAGAAAGAAGAAAAAGAGTTTTCCTATTCCAACCTTCAACCAAATCATCCTCATTGTTAACAATCAAAATTGAACCTCGAAAAGGGGTTGTGATGAGATTTGCGGTGGAGGTTCCATCTTTGAACCTAAGTGGAGCTCTCGAGGCAGAGCCAACCAGTAAAACCAGGTGATAACTCTTATCGTTGCCCTTCTCTACTCGGGAAGCTTCGATTCGGTTGAGAATCGAATCCACCTCAGTCACCGGTAGAAATCTTTCCTTCTCCGACGACGACTGAATCTTGGAATCCAAAAATTGATTGTTCGGAAAGACATAGTGCAGAACTTGTGAGACAAACTGAATCCAGAAATACTGGCTAAACCCGAGTTTGGTGGTGTAAAAGTCGGACGTAATCGAGTCGATCGCTCGAGTCAGATTGGAATGTCTCTCGGTACGAATGTCAAAATTCAACCCAAGTTGGTCATCTTCGTAGATAATGTTAAAGATCAGATCAAACTGTCGAGCAAGGAGAAGAATCAGATTCTGCTCGTTTCCGGTGCCTGAGTAGACTCGTTCCACGAGTGATTCCACCGCGGTCACATGACTAAAGATCTCTTCGGAAAGTGTTGCAAGGTAGTCTGCTTCGGTTAGGTGATTGAGATCGAGATAGAACGCTCGGTAGCGGCCTTGATGCACCAATTTTTCCGTTTTTACCGAAATGGGAAGAATGTAGAACAGAATTGAATTTCTCTTTTGCACCTGCGGAGAAGAGTACTTCTCATCAAGGATTGAGATTAACTTTGATGAATCCTTGATCTCCTTCGCTTGGTTGAAGATGGTGGTTTCGATTGGAAACGCTGCCCTCACGGTCCACTCATGGACAAACGCAAGACTATTGTCAAGACTATTCCGTCGAGGATAGTTGCCTTGAAGCATTGTCCGAAGCACTTCCGCCTCGGCATTGTTTGACTCGAGGAAAACCACCGAAATTTGGTAGAGGTGAGTCAGTGTTTGGGAGCGAACCATCAACGAGGTCACCTCGGGCAGTGGCCATCTTTCCGGTGTTGTCGTTCGCCACCAAATTGGCAGTCCAATTCCGATCAAAACCACGTAAAAGAAGAGTGAAGAGAACAAACCAGAATAGTTAACCGAGTTTTTGTTACGTTTCGCCGACCACTCCTTCACTTTAGTCTCAAACTCATCCTCGTTCAACAAGGGCGCATCTTCTTCTAGTTCCGACATCTCCAATTTTTAATTTAAAATATTCAAAAAATCATAGATCAAATGAGAATCACATTCATCATTCAAGCAGATAAAGAGATCAAGATCAAAACAAAATCAACCAGCCGGCTGATTAGAAAATTCTCGGAAATTGTTTTGGAATGTTTTCATGAAAATGGGAAAACTTTCCAAAATTATTTCGCGGCCTTTTCAAATCAAATACTTTTCAATGTTGATGAAAAATATATTTGTAAGTTTAACTTTACAATTAAAATATTTATGGTTTTCAATATTATTTATTGTAACTTATTTTAAAAGGATTCCATTTTATAAAAACTAGCCTTTCTCAAGTTTTCACTATTTGCGAGTTTATCTACCTCAGTCACACCAGTATGAGCAACTAACCGTACCAAGTGTAATGCTGTTTGTATAATTATATAACATTTATAAACATTTTTCTAAACCCAATAAGTTAAAAAACATACAAACTTGATTTTAAAACAGACTTGTTGGCTTTTCTATATAAAGAGAATCACATCGTCATAGAGAGAATCAGTTCAAAACAGCCATGCAAGAATATATTGGTGGCTATATAGAAGAAGCAGATGAGAAAAGCAGCAAGAGAGAAAGAAAGAAAGCCAAAATGTCGTGTTGTCGAGTCAATTCTGTCATGCCAACATACCCACTGTAGTTGTTATGTTTCGCAATTAATGTGTTTTTGTGTTTAGCCAAAACCACGAGTAACCAAACATTGATTTTTTTATTGTGTCAAATTTATCTATCACATTTTTCTCCAAAATGGTTCAAATCAACCAGTTTCCCACGATGACTCAAAATTTGTTCGTAAATGCATCCATCTGGATTTTGTTTGGTATGATGTTGAGCATTACTTTACTTTTTGCTTGCATCTATGGACGACGTCGTCCCAAACAGGAAGAGGAAACGACGCCTTATCGTATTCTGGTTTAATCCAATTTATTCAACAGTAGCACAATTTACTCCAATAATCCCTAAAATCGATGTTCAATTAGACCATTATAACTTTTTCATGTATTTGTTTAATAATTGATCTCTTTTTGATTAAATTGATTGAAATCAGTTGGCGATGCTTTGATGATAATAAACTTTGTCTATAGATAAAAGAACATTTCAATCTAACCCAAATGACAAATGCAATTAAAACCAATGATGTCATCATCATCATCATCATCATTGCTTAATGAGTTAGTGTGCACATCTTAGCGACTAGAGAAAACGTCATCCAATCGTCATTTGAACTCATCATCTCTCGGGTTCTACCGTCTCTATCTGATTTCAATGTGTTTAGGTGTGAGTGCAAAATATCTGCCAAAATAAGCTAAGCTTCTTAATCCTCTAACACAAAATAAGATACCGTCATTTATTTAAAAAATCAAATTAAATGCCTAAATTTGGTATTCTTACAAAGAATCAAATCTACTTATCTACAGGTGTGTTTCCAAAATGATGAAACTTTTGTAATGTATTTGATTACTTTAAAAACTAACAAAAGCTTTGAGTTAGTGAGTTCTATTGTTGCATTAGTCATCGTTTTTTGTGGTTGATATCGCGTAAACTCATCTCCTAATCGATGGTAACCAACGTAACCCCCAGTAAGTGACCACACTCTACCGGTGATGGTGAGAGCTTTGACGTACCAACTCGAGTGTGTGAGTCGACTCTCACACACTGCAATGGTCTATGCTTGATGGGGAGTTGCATTAGCTCTTGATGTGTGTGTGTATATATATATATAGCAAATATGGAAACGTCATACATTCATTCACACTTGAGTGTTAACCCAGAGTTAATCGGTAACAAGAGAACAAAGTTTAAATCACCTCAAGACGTGTATATCATCCATAGAAGCAACATGTTGAATTTCTTGCTTGGCGCATTATTTCTGTTGGTACCAAGCCTATTGGTGGAAGCTTGGGACAACGATTTCGATGACATGCACAAGGATTTCGAGGATTCCTCTCGAAGAATGGTGATCATCTTTGTAGTGGTCGCAATCTCGATGTTTATCCTTTTCATCATTCTTGCTCTGTGTGCACGAAGACGATATCTGGCGAGACGTGCCGCACTGGTGATGCTTGATCCAAATGGAAGAGTTTCTATGGTACCGGTGCCTGGCAATGGAGTTACGAGTTATCCTCACCCAATGCAAAGGCCCAGCACGTACCCGGGTGGACCAGCTCCAGCGGGATTCACATTCCAATCACAGCAAGCAACCAGTGCCTACCCCTCACCACCACCCTACAGTCAGGTGCCACCACCAAACTCAACCGTAATCAATTCGTATGGCATAGCTCAACAACCCGAGATCAATCCCAATTGTCCACCACCGGCCCCAGGTCTCAAGGTCTAGAGGTCGAGGAAGTGAGAAAGCGCTTTTTTGTGAGAATCATCTCTCTCTCTCTCTCTCTCTCTCTCTCTCTCTCTCTCTCTGATTTCCACTGTCTAGTCCACACTGGTGATGATGACGATAAATCATAAATCCTCTTGGGTCTCTTGCCTTATATAAGTTATAAGTTATAGAGGCACATATGTGTAATGATTACACATTGTGTATCAAGTTGGATTATGTCCAACTCTAACAAACTTGTGTGCCTCGCCATGCTTTTTTTGATACGGGTAGTCTTTGCTTTTAATTTAATTTTGTATATTGTATATAAAAAATAAACTCGCCATATTACGAATTGTGATTAATAACTATTTTACCATTTACTACAAAAAAATAAATTTTTTGAATTTTTAATGCTTCAAATTGTTGATTCAATTTAAAAATGTAAAGTGTTAATTAATTATTGTCATCATCATCGCCATCTTCACACATTGCAAAATACAAGTACCAAATGTGACACTTTTACTTACCATTTGCGTAACAAAGAGTACAATTTAGTACTTGAAATGTGGAGCAAAAGATACACAATTTGATAGTTATACCTCTCTGATATGTAAGTCCCTAAAACCTACACAAAATCGTCTCTCATTTTGAGTCTGCAAGAAATAAAAAAATGCCTAAATTGTTCATCAATAAAGACATCAAGCAAGCGAAGACTTTCTGGATGTAAACACTACTCACAGAGGTTTGTGTGCGAGTGTGCAAGCGAGAGTGAGGATGAGGATGAAAGTGCGAATGATATGTGAGCTAGCATACTCGAAGCTGTTCTATTAGTATACTACTAGTGACTAGTGACCGTATACTCACTACTATACCACCCAGACTGGTCAAGTCATCTGCACAACGCTCAAACAGAAGAAGATATCACCCAAACACAAAACTAGTAATCAAACTAGTGAGTCGACTCAGCCTGAAATCATTTCTATTCTTGATGCTTGTATCTGTGTGTGTATCTATATAGCACCCGAAACACCAATGAATGTTAACCTGGAATTGAGTGTGTGAGAACGAATGCCAAATCGGATCAAGACAAGTAAAAGTCAACCCACAACGCACACATTAAATATTTTGAAGCAGAAAAATGCTGAATTTAAATGTATGGCTTGGAGTATTTCTACTCCTGGTGCCAAACATGACCAATGCTTGGGACACAAAACCTTCTTGGGACGACATCGAAGACACACTGGAGAAAATGCGCAAAGATTTCAAACCATCTTGGGATACAAAATCTTCGTGGGACGAAATGCACGAAGATTTTGAGGTGTCAGCAAAGAGAACGGTGCTCATTTTTGTGGTCGTCACCATCCTACTGTTCATACTCTTCATGATCATCGTAAAATGTGTACGCCAAAGGAGTTTGGAACGACGAACCGCACAGGTGATTCAACAAACCAATGGTTCGATGACAAGTTATCCCTACCCGAATGCTCCACCACCATCCATGGGATTCCCAACCTACCAACAACATCAACAACAACCAACAACGTATCCGAACGTGTCACCCCCCTTTATGCCCCAAGGGTTAACTCCATACCCGAGTGCACCCCAATCCCAATCGCAACCTCCCCCGGCCGGATTTATATTCCAAGAACCACAAAGTGCCTACCCCCCGCCACCCCCCTACAGTGAGGTGGCACCACCTAACTCAACTGTAAAGTCATATGGCACAATCGAGCAACCCACTCCAAACGCTCCACCACTGGAACCCAAGTAGACAGTGGTTCGCGTCTACTTTACCTAATAATAATTAGGGATTGTTCATGAATCAGGTGACTCAAAAGTTACAATTTTTATGATCCCCCCTCCCACCTATAGGTGACCATTTTTAGTCACCAAAAAAGCACTGCTTAATGAAAGAGTTAATTTTTAAGCCCCCTCTTTGCGAGTTACATAATTCATGAACCATTCCTTACACACAGAAAACTCTGATCCGGTATAGCAAATTATAAAATCTAGTTTAGGATTTAATAAAGTTTAGTACAGTTTTATTTACAGTGGCAAAATAAGTTCGATTTATACATTTCTTTATCTTACTAAATTCAAAAATATTTTTATAATTCAGTATACCAGATCGGAGTTTTCTGTGTGCAAGAGAAGTTATTTTGTGATATAATAAAACAAAAAATAGCGCCAAAAGTTGTTTAATCAATACTCAAATCAAAGAAAATGTTACTCAATTTTACATTATACATTTGATATTTGCTCTTATCGAGTACAAGTCTAGTTTTTTTGTACAGTTTGATAGTATTTTGTGAGTGACTTTTTAGTCGATTCTCTATGAAAAACGCACAAACGATATCTGAGTTTAAAATTGACTTTTTTTTAGATAGAAGCACTCATTTTATTTATTCTATTTTAAAAAATGCTGCAATTTGGTGATAATGGCAAACTCCTTCACAAGAGTGTTGTCATCAAGGGTTGTGTTGTGAGTTACGTAATTCGATAATTCACAACTAATACAGGTTCCTTGCTTTTTGTGCACATATATTTTTCATAAACAAGATGATTTTGATCAATAATTATTTTGCAATAAAAAACTATTTTTTAAACAATAAATATTAACCAACAAAAAGTCAAAACTCTGTTGAATTGTGTTTCATTTGATTTAATTTATCTTCAATAAAGTTATGATTCAAAGCATGATTTATGTATGATACTATATATAAAAATATATAATCTGCATCATTATTACCGAAATAGCTTATAATCCTTGAGAAGTGGTTTGAGAATATCTCGATCCAAGGGAGCAGTGGCCAATGCGCTGATCACATTTTCGGGTTGCTCTCGCCAGACATAATGGCCAATATTCTGCTCGGTCAACACTTCACTCGTTTTCACAATTTGCTCCTCGGACTCGGCTTTCAGAATAATCTTGGTCATACGATCCAGATCGTCAAGATAGTCAACCGTAGATTTGTCTTTCAAATAACGAGCAATCGCAGCAACCGAGGCATGACTTCCTTGAGCTATGCAAATTATAAGATAATCAAAATACGTTAGCAAAACGATCATTGCATCATCATCATTTGGAGACAAACCAATCAACGCGCCGGTGGGCCACTTGAGATCACCGCGTACAATCACATACTGGACAATGTTGTTGGCTGCCATTCGGACCACCGAGGTTAACATTCACCGGATTCTTGGGTTAAAATCAGTTTGATAAAAAATGTCAACAAAGTTTTTCACAAGAATAACAGAAATCGCCGTGTTGGCCACATGAGTTTTGGAGTACGTCCTCTGTGAACTTCACTTTCACATGTAAACAATTGTGTTTGTGTTTGCTTGATGCAACTTTTTTTTGACAAAATCTTTCTTCTGAAACAAAACTTTAATATTTATTTATTTATTTATTTATTAAACTATTAATATTTACTTTATAAATCAGAAATGTCGGAACGTAAAGTTTTAAATGTAAGTAATGTTAAATGTATTGAAGTTTAAATCACATTTTTGACATATCGGAATTTTGTTTTGTTGTGAAACCAGAAATACTACCCGCCGGACTTTGATCCGTCGAAGATTCCGCGACTTCGGTTGCCGAAGAACCGACAGTATACGGTTCGTATCATGGCACCGTGTAATATGAGGTGTAACACGTGTGGTGACTACATTGCTCGGGGCAAAAAGTTTAACGCAAGGAAAGAAACGGTGGACTCGGAGGACTATCTCGGTCTCAAGGTGTTTCGCTTCTACTTCAAGTGTCCTCGGTGCATGCAGGAGATCACCTTCAAGACCGACCCGAAGAACTATGACTATGTTGTCGAGGCGGGTGCCACGCCCAACTTTAAGGTAATCTAAACTTTACAAGAGTTTTTGTTGAGTGTATTGGTGTTAATTAGTTAAAATTCAAAAATCTTTAAGAATCTCTAACAAATAGTCGCTAGTTCATTTTCTTTTGATAAGTCTTTGAAAGTTTAAATTTTTAAAATTTATTTTAACAGTTATGAAAAAACTTATTTTGTATAGATTATTATAACTTAAAAAGAATTTTATTGAAACTCTATTTTGTTTCAAAATGGC
>DVQH01001658.1:0-12004 GCA_018231625.1 Papilio phestus | reverse complement strand
TCAATTTAAAAATGTAAGTTTATAAGCAGACATTTTAGAAAATCAACGCTTATAAGCTAAATTTTTAAAAATTGTAGAGTTATAAGACAACTTTTCTTAAATTGTCACCTTTTCTCAATGTCAGGTTATAACCAGACAGTATTTTTAGCAGTGTAGAAAAAAATAAAAACAAAAATACCTCGTGTAAACCTCCATAGGTTGTTGGGTCCAATCTCAACCACATAAACTGAATCACCGGAATGGGATACCGCAATATCGTGAGGTTGGTGGAAAGACTGAAAGAGATGAAATGAGAGAAAGAGAGAGAGAGAGATTAGTTCTAAATTACTGCCACAATTGTTTGCAAAGTCATACGCCGGAATTGGGGGCAAACGTGGTTACTGGCTTCTGGGTGTTGATATCAAAGCCGAAGGCAATGACGGGCAGTGTGGTTGGATCCATCAAGGATGGTCCCGACACTGCATAGAGCACCTGATCTTCTCGCGAATAGGTTATCGAGAAGAGTCGTCCGTTGAACTCGGGCCGACGAATCTGAAAACGGAACTGACCGTAGGGAGCAGAAAAACACTGGATTCGTCCATTCTCCCGATCCGCCACACAAACTATCTTCTCGCCTGGACTGAGCTCTATCACCACCACTTTGTGAGGTATGTTCAATACAGTGGGCGCTTCGTAGCTCGTTTGGGCAAAGTTTACTAGAAATACAAACAGATAGAGTCAAGTAAAGTTCACAATGAAACAAAAGAATAAATCTTACGTGGCACACTAGGTTCTCTTCCCCAGTGATTAAGAAACACGCCACTTTGATTGAATCGCATAATACGATTATTGCAATAGCCATCCGCAATGTAGAAATCTCCTGTGGAGGGATCCACCGCAACTGAGGTAGGCTTACAGAAGTGTTGTGTATCGCTGCCAGGTACAAACCTCTTGCCCAGTGTGAGCAGAGGCTTATGAAACTGGGGTGAAGATGGATCAATCGAATATTTAAATACTTGATGCAAGGCGACATCGGTAAGCCAGAGAGCTTTGTCCACGTGATCAATGGTGAGACCATGTGGCATGTAAAAGAGACCTTGACCCCACTTGTCGATGACTTCCTGTGTGGTCGGATTCAGTGTGATTATAGTAGGCACCGAAATAGGTCCTTTGTCAATCTGTCGATAGTTGTTGCGATAGTCAAACGAAAGTTCGTTCCACACATGGTCGCCACGGTGAAAGATAATCACATTTTCGTGTGCATCAATGTCTACCGCGGTAATCTGGCCAAATTGGGTGGCACCGTACGGCCACTTGTCGTTGTGTACAAAGAGAGTCACCTTGGACTGTTGTTCATTACTTCCGGTCATTGTGCCACCACTCCCCGGGCGATGCGAATGTCCGTGATGACTATGTTGACCTGAAGAGAGAGTAACACCAAAGCAAAGTTTACCAAAAATGCTAGAATTTTATTAAAATCGAAATTCAATAATATTGCAATAAAACCTCTAAACTGGGAAGTTTTTTTATTAAAAATATTTATGTATCTAGTACCTTCTAGTTTACAAATAATAAATAAACTTGAAACTTGTTTTTCAAAAATTCTAATTATTCAAAACACAAAGCTAGATCAATCACGAGAAAGAAATTATTCTTAAAATAAGATTTCAGAATAAAATCTTTGGTGGAAACAATGCAGTTTTGGGTGTCCCTCTCATGCGAACTTATAGTTTGACTTTATATCTAAATTTACACAAAAAGTAACTTTTGATGTAAAAGCTTTAGACATCAAACCGACAAATGACGCTTTTCTCTAATCGTAATGTTACTTACCTAGTGCCGACATCTCAAGGGTGATGTTACGCGGCGGTGGTTCATCGTTGCCCTCAGGCATACGTCGTATTAGGAGTGCATTATCAATCTCAATGTCTTCGCAAACGTTGAGATTAGCTCGATAGCCAGTGAGGTAAGACGTATCACGCCCACCATCACTATCAACCAAGACCAGAGGATTCTCCTCGTAAAACATCAAGTACAGATTGCACATCTCGTCGCCAGCAGTAGAACCCATTCGAGTGAGAGTGGCACGACCGGTCGAGTTGAATGTACACCGTGATACGAGAATGTCATCGCTTTCAATACGTATCACATTGGACATTGGGTAGAAAGCCTTCATTGAAAACCAATTGGAATCAGAGAAAAGTACACTGAACCACCGGACACTAACCTGAGGCCATTGTGGATTTCCCTTGGCAATCAGACTCCACGAATTCTGATGGTACCGATAACCGGTGATCACAGATCCCAGTGCGTGTGCATGCACTCGGTAGGCAAACACGTTGATTGGCGAACGATTCAACCGACAGTTTGTGTCTACATGAACCTCTGGAGCATCACCAGAAACAATAATCACTTAGTTTCATTGTATTATGTAGTTTAACTAAACACATACTTGGCTTGTTTGGTGGTATAATTCCACTTTCAGAAGCCAAGAGAAAGATACCCGCCACGAATGGCTGCCTAAAAACGATGAAGAATATGGAAATAATTGATTTAACAAAATAAACAAATTGCGAATAAAGTGAAACAAAACGTACGGTTCCAAGGTGTAAAGAAGACGCACGCCACTGGAATCCTTTTCGAGAAGAGGGTGTGCGTAGTGAGCTTGCAATACAAGGTAGTTGATGTCGGATCGTTGTCCAATGTGAAACCCCACATCTGCACGGAAGCCATAATAAAGAACAGGAAAAATCAAGAATCAAGTTATTACTATACAATAAATTAGTTTAAATTGTACAAGAATCATATACCTTTAGGAAGACTCAAACCGGGTGCGTTTCGACCCCACGCGTACAGAATGCGCATGCCGCTACATAGCTGGGCGTGTGAACAGGGCCTGTAATCAAGGTGAAACAATCAACATTCCGTTAACACTTGGTTGGGTTTAAGGGTCACTTTTGACCCTAGGCATTTTTTGACAATTTTTAAAAATATGAAGCCTTTGACAGAAAATTCTGATTTTTAATAGTTCTTAAAAAATAGTTAAATTTTTAAATAAAAAATAATTAAGGTCTAAAATAAGTTAAGTATTCAAGCTATAGAATATTTTCTAAGGTTATAAAAAACAACCCATTCGAGTGTTAAGAAGTATGGGCCTTTTTAGACCCAACTTTAGAACTTTAGAATTCTTTTGATAAATTGCGAGACCTACAAATTCTTTTGGCTAATGCAAAAAAACAAATATTGGCGGGTTATACGGAAAAAAACTGGCGCATGCGCAGAAGAACGTGTCTCTATAGACCCATACTTCCCCAGTTTGTATAGCAAAAAACCACCTCCCAACGCACTAATAAAATATATTTGCACTGATTGCAGTTAATTTGCAATATGACCAATTCCAACAATTTATGCAAACTGCAAATATCAACTTTTTTTTCTAGTGTAGAGTGTTAAACAACAAAAATTCAATGTCACCCAAACAACCAAAAATCAATTAGAGAATGGCAGAGAAACCTACCAAGAATTGGGATATAGGTGAGCTTTGGTAATGCTCTTGCAGCCAAAGATGATGATATGATGAATCTTGGTGGCGTCGGCATCCGGCTCAAAGCTCGTGAGATATAACTCCTCAGCGGACACGTTGGTTGCCGTACAAAAGTATTGATCACTCTACAAAACAACCAAAATAAAATCATATATTAATCATTAATCACCTTAAAGGAAAATACTTGAGTTAATGTTTTCGAATATAGAAATTAAAATTTAAAAATAATAAAAATCAACACTAATTTAATAACAGTATTTAATCTAATTATTGCATAATAAAAATTTGTTGATGAAAACCTGAATGTTCGTTTGTCCAAGTTAGCATTGTTCGTTAGTTGGGATCTAGAAAAGTTGGTTTGTGATGGCGCCTCCACTGCCTGACCACATCACTCAAGTGTTAAAGAAAGTTCGCGAGGAAACTCCACGACCTTCGTTGGAAAAGCGCAAAGAACTCGCCACCGAAACTGGCCTGAGACTCAGACAGGTTTCCAGTTGGTTTAACAATCGTAACACAAGTTATTCACCCAAGAAGTTTACCATCGTCAAATCATCACAAGATGTTGAGAATAGTTTTCCGAAACTGCCAACCGAAAGTCCGAGCCAGTCTAACTTGAATTCTACAAATCATCACTCCGACAGTTTCAATGAAACTCTCGTCAGTTTTCTGCGTGCCAACATGGAAACACAAAGGATGCAAGCGGAAAATCTGAGAATGATGATCCATTTGCAGGCACAGAACCAGCAAATTTTAAACGCCATATTTGATTACTTAGCATCTGATTATTAAATTGCTACATTTGTGGCATTTTTTAATTATAACTATTCTTGACTATTATTGTTTTTGTTTGGCCGGTTATTTTCTCCTATATATTAATTAATAATATGGTCGTGGTTTTTTATGTTCTGTCATTTTTGATATTCTGCCACCCACGTTTTTGTACTGTGAGATTTATGCTACTTCCACTGTGCTTTACCGATTCGAATCCAACTTTCGTTGTTGTGATTCGAATTAATTATCGATTCGAATCTAACTTTCTGTGTTATGATTCGAATGATTATAATTCGAATGTTGTGCATCACTTTTCGGATTCTCATTCGATTTGATTCGAATTTTTTCATATCCCTTCGCCTTCTGATAATTCGCGATTTGTTTGACCTCGGCGGCTTTGCTGCCGTTTTTAATAAGAGGCAGACGGCCCTTTAGCAATTTTTTTTATTAAGATATTAATATAGGAGATAGTTTGATATATTTTGTTTGATTTATAGTGTTGAGGAAAAAAACCAACCTGCTGCGGCAGAACATGTGGCATCTTAAGCTCGAGCGTATATAGCTGGTTTGACAGCTTCTTGGGTATCACCTTGGCACTAGTGACAATGAAAACCGTAGCCAGGTGACACCACCACCAAAGCCACGCTAAGTTCTTCATCTCTATCGGTTCCTAGAGATCCAAGGTATTAGTGGAGGGAGTCAAGTGGAGTCAAGTCACAACTGAATTTTCTCTTCTCTAAAACATGAACAAAGCACAAAATTAGACAAAACTTAAATCTGCATATTTTTGTAAACAAACCTTTACTTGGAGAAAATAACAATTTTTATATTGCAACAAAAATAATAATGATGATAAGTTGATGATTGGTAAACGTAGCTTGTCGATGAGATCATTCTCTTCACTTTGAGATATGAAATCGATTGAAGTTGAAAATTATCTTGATTGATCAATTATAATACTTTTAAAAAATTGCACTTTGAATTGACACAACGATTGATGAGTAGGAGAATATCAAAACCTTTTTTAAAATAAAGAAGGAAGAAAAATATTTGATTAATTAAGATCACTCATAAATTATTTAGAAGAGTGATACTTACAAAAAGTATAACAAAAGAGAAAAATGCAACAAAAAAATCAATTAAAAATTAAAAAAATTTTGATCAATTGATTGGGATAATTTCGAAAAATTTGATAATAAATAAATTCATCTTAAATATTAATTTACATCCTTTCACAAATATGGTGTTATTTTCAAAAAATGCCAATTTATATGTTAATAATTATAAAACTTTGAAGTTTAAAATCTCGTTTAAAGGTGATTATCAAGTGTTTGATTGAAAGCTTGTAAGTTTGGTAAAATTGATCAAAGAAGCTCGACAAACAAAAATGTATTCTTTTTTGGTCTAAAACGTTAGATAAACCGAAACATATGTATGTTATATAACTTAAAACATGCAAAAATAATTTTTTTAATAAACGAAAATTGAGAAATTCTTAATACGCCGGTAATCAGCTGATTATCATCAGTACTTTTCAAACCAAACATTTCAAATCACAACAAAACAACATCTCAACATACATTGATGATGATGACTGAGAACTGGGGTTAACAGACCGCTTAGTATCTGTTAATCTGTAAGATTATTTTATCGACACAAAATATTCCGCCAAATGGCTGCTTCTGTTAATGATGCGGATGACATTTGTTTTTTGTGAACTCAACACACACACATTTGCCACTTTGGCAAACTCAACCAGATTCCGGAACTTGACTCGGAATTGACGTTGCACACCACACACAAAAAACACTCGGCGGTGCCAGTGACAGGTCTGTCTGGTGTATTATGTGTGACGTAAACAACTCGTGGTGGCTGTTTTGTCGTAGTAGTACTATAGTACTATTAGCAGTAGTAGTAGGAGCAGTACTTCGGATTACGTCACACCCGGTCAACACACAGACACGTTTTTACACACACACACATACAAATCTATCTATCTATCTAGTAAATAAACTACTAGATAGATTTTTTTTGATGAATGGATTCGAACTGTTGTTGCTGTTCTGTAGTGTTAGGATCTGGTTTTTCATTTCTATTGATTGATTGATTGATTATATATCTTGGTATAAATTCTCTCATAGGGGAAAGTTGATGAGATACGTGAGCTAAGATATCAACAAATGCGGTACACGTTGGAAAGACGAAAATGTGTGTGTGTGTGTGTGTGTGTGTGTTGAACAAAAAATATAGAGAAGCCAGTTTGCGCTTGGGTCAAGATATAGAAAAGAGACAAGGTAGAGTGGGTGAGGGTGGATGGGAGAGAGAGAGAGAGAGAGAGGAACTACCGGAGAACCACACATAAACACACTCTCACTCTCATTCGATCTTTATTCACTCTTTCTCTCTCTCTCTCTCTCTCTCTCACTCTCACACACACTCAGAGTGACACTCTCTCTCTCCTCTTTATATTTTTTTTTAATTTTTTAATAAGTATAAAATTATAACAAAAATAAAATTACAACAGCAGCATTTTTTCGACAACTTTTAGTTAGATTAATAATTAACTAAAATAATAAAAAATAAACACTTCCAAAACGAACAATTTTAATTTTCCAAAAAAGAGAAAATAATGAAACCAGAAAATCAAGGTAGGAAGCAAGAAAGAGAGAGAGAGAGAGATTTCGGTTTAATTACAAAATACTGTAAGAGGCAATACTTTAATTAGGTGAGCAAACTATTGTAATTTTTTAACCCCCTCCCACATGTGGTGACTAAAAAGCAGTGTTCAATGAAGGGGTTTATAAAAAATTTTAACCCCTACTATCCCCTCATATATGCTGACGTAATTAAAGTACGTCCCTTAAAGTGATTAACCCTTTTTCTTTGACCAAAAAAATAATTGAGCATTTTCTATTTTATTAGCTCCTATAGTCAGAATGAGCATGCGTCATGTGTGGAGAGAATGAACTAACAAAAGAGAGAAAAGAAGGTGAGAGAAAGTGAGAGGAGAAATGTGAGGGTTTCTCTCCCTTTCTCCCTCTCACCGCGAGGGAGGAGTGAGTAAGAAACAGACAACAAGACATAGTGGAGTGGAAATAGTGGTCGTTTATTTTGATGTCTATGTGTGTCTGTTTTGTTACACTGTTTCTCTCTCTCACACATTCTCACACGATCGCTCGCTTTTAGCTTTGCCTCCCCCCTGAGACTGTCCTCGCACTCTCTCTCTCTCCCCTTGTCGGCTCTTTCTCAATGCCTTCTCTTTCTCTTGTGATCTTTCTTTTTGTTGGCATTGATGATGAGAGTAATCTAATTGTAGGTGAAAAATGAAATCAATCGTCAACAACAAAAAACAACAACAGAGAAATTCATCATTTTGTGTCTCTCTTGGTACACTTTACTCTTTCTCTCTCCCTTTCATCATCTGATTTATTTTTGTTTTGTAGTTGTAAATAAATAAAGATTGTTTTTCGTGTTCTTGTATCAACTCAAAGCTCAGCTGTTTTTTGTTGTTATCTGTTGTTTGTTTCTGGATTAAAAGTGTTGGCCTTGGTTTTGTGATCTCTTTTCTTAATTTATTGTTATTATTATTATCATAATTTTATATATCGTTTCATTTCTCACGTTTTCGCAATCATGAACAACAAGATCATCATCTACACCTCACATCAACAATCTCAATGCCTTGGGTGTTGCCATGATTACTATCGTTGTCAGTTGAAGTCTTGAATCATTTTGTTGTTGTGACGTATCTGGGATCAAAGTCATCATGATGGTGAACTCGTCGGTTTCGAGTGGAACCAAGCTACTTGAAGTGGTGGACCCGAGTGTGGTCGAGGTGCTACAGTCTCGTTACGCCCGACTGCAAGAACTCGTCTCCAAGTACCGGAATTTCACCAACAAGTACGTGTTCAACTGCAACTGTGCCACCAATATCGATCTCAACTCGGAGTACAATGAACTCGAGCTTCAGTACAAGAGGTTTGTGGCGGAGACCAACGGAACCATTGTGTACCAAAAGACGACGACGTCGGGCTCGACCATTTCCGGTGCCAGTCAACCGGCACGTAAGTTGCACAAGATTGATCCGTTCATTAGTTTGATTACTAATCCTATTTTGGATCATTTCTCCAGGGACTTTGGTGCTTACCGCAGGCGGCACAAGCAGCAAAGTTGCCAACACCAACGGTAGACCCTCTCCCGTGGGTGCCAACAACTTTACGGTGTTGATCAATCCCAGCGATCTTTACCGATCTGAAACATCAAGCACTTCGTCTTCCATCAACTTAAATGGTGTTTCTAATCATCATCATCATCAACAGCAGCAGCCGCATCACCAACAACATCACCATTCAAGTATCATCGCCACAACCGCTAATCATCAACAGCATACCAGCATCATTGAACCTCAAGGTAGGTTGAGAGATTTTATTTATGGTGAACATTCGATAATCACCAAGAGTTACTTCAAGTTTCACTCGTTGAATTTTTTCATTGAAAATTGGAGCCAAGAAGATAAGTAGATAATGATCGATTTATGCATTGTTGACATTGTCAAGCTAGTAAAACTTGAAGCACTACTGCTCTTTGTGCTTGAACTTGGCTGTTGAAAGATTGAAGATGATTTTTGCAATATATACTATTGAGAGTTTTCCCACCAAAGGGGATTTGTTAAATAATACAAGATTTTGATTTTGATTCTTTCAAATGACATCTTTCATAACTTAGGTAGATTATTATTATTTGAAATTGATTGATTAATCATTTTTTTGTTATTTTATGTTTATTTTTACTAAACATTACCAGAAATAATGTTTGATTATTTTTGAAAACGCTATTTACATTTTTGCAATATATTTATAAGGTTCGATATGGGAAGAGTTTCAGGTTCTAAGCGGAAAACTATAGTAAAATGGCTTGTGCATTATCTACTTGGTCCACTGATTGTTGATGTTGATATTGCAGTGCGAGGAGTGACAAACATACTGAGTCGTCGTCTGACGGGTGGTGTTGTTGGGACAAGCAGTGCCGGGACAAATTACCTCACCACAACTAGTCAACCACCGCCACTGGTATCCCACAACAACAGCAATAGCCCGATGTCTTTTCTCACCTCACCCTCCTCGTCGGGTTCGTCGTCATCGGGGAATCATCTCACCTTGAATCACCACACTTTGGATGGACTCGACCCATCGATAATCAAGATTCTGGAATCATCTACCACAACCACCATCCCTACCTCTGCTGGCGTGAACAGTGCAAATAGTACCAATCAGATCAAGTTACTCCAGTCAATGCCAGCGGCTAGTAATACCTCGCATAATCATCAATCGAATCGTAAGTGTGTGCGACTATCTCTGGGTCGAAATAATCTACTAAAAGCTTTCTAAATGTTTGATTTATAAGAACAAAGGAATGATGGGATGGGCTTTGATTGTTTATTTGCAGTGATGGACACGTTGTCTCATGTAGACAGTCTGGAGTATTCCCCACTGCAGACCTCGTTCTCACCCACGCCATGTTCGGTGGGAAATTCAACTCTTCGCAATAATACTAATACCAGTAGTGGTGGTGGTTCGAAGCAAAATGTGACCGTGATTCAGTCAGTGAGTCAACCTACCACTCTGATTCTAGCGAATCACACGATGAAACAAGAGATGGTAACATCTGATCTTCCGTCTCACCTCACCAACCATCACCAGCAACAGTCAAACAGTCTGCAATCAAATCTCTCTGGGACAACGCCAACGATTAACAAGCGTAAGACCAAGCTTCTTTCCACGCTCAGCCCCAATTCAACGGATAAGACTCCGCCTCTAGTGGTGCCCAGCTCCAGCATTGTGAGTCTTGAAAGTTTATCAACTCCAACAACGGTGATCACCAGCAGTTCCAAGTCGGAAGAGGATTTAACACCATCGGTGCTCTACCTTGACAATGAAAATCTCACTTTGCTCGAGACTATTTCGCAGGGTTACTACCGGTGCGAGACGCCAGACTGTGGGTACTCTACCTCGGTGCGAGCCAACATGTCGGCTCACTTGCGAACTCAGCACGGCGTGATTCGGCCTTTCAGGTGTACATTTCCAGGGTGTGAGGCTTCCTTCAAGGAAAAGTACAAATTGAAGGTGCATGCAGTAGTGCACACCAAGGAAAAACCCTTTGTGTGCGACCACCCAGGGTGTAAGTCACGCTTCTCACAGTCGGGTCACCTCTCCCGACACAAGAAGATGCACGGCGACCAAGCTCCAAGGTAGGCAAACTGCAAACAAACTTGCAAATTTCAAGTCGATTGATTTTGGGCTAATAGGCGTTCAGATTCGGGATGTAGATCATTTTGATATAAAAAACTAATATCGAAAACACTAATCATATTAGACATTGGCTTGAAAGTGTGACACGTTATCTATTTACTTTCAATAGAACTAACCCTTAATGTTGCCACACTTTCCCGCCAATCTCTGATAAATAAATTTTGACTTATTTATGTTACAATATTCTAATCTATCTGTCTCGCAAATTTATTTCTGAAGACAATAAGTTAAAACATGCTAACATCCTTTTACTAGAAAAGTTTCTTTTTAGAAAAGTCAATCCTGTGTAGTTACATAGAAGAGTTGCCGGAAAGTTTCTTGCTAAAAAGCACTATCAAAGTTATTCTAAAAACTTTCTTTTAGGGTTGGCTTTTCCTGCGATCCCTACTTTAACCTATTTTTTCGCAATTTTAATTTTTAGTTTAGAGAGGATGGAAAGAGTGAGAGTTAGAACATTTGAGAACAGAGATGGGTTAGGATATTCTGACTTTCGAGTTGATAATCCCGGGTTTAAATGAAGTTTCTTGATCGAATACGAATATTGTTCTAATATTGTAATTCTTACACCAAGGTACGAGTGCACCGTTGCTGGTTGTTCCAGGAACTTCATTCAGAAACACAGTCTCAAGTACCATTTGATGATGCACCGGGGCGAGAAACCCTGGGAGTGTTCCTCGCCCAACTGTGGACGCAAGTTTATCGAAAAGTGGAAATTGATGAAACATCTCAAGATTCATCTTCGAGATCAACAACAACAACAACAACAAGAGCCACAAACGACGATATCACAGAGTGGTGTGAAGCAATCGATGGAGGAGAACAGTGAGAACAACCAGGTGGAGATGGTCTCGGTGTTGGAGAAACCCTCGAGGACTTTGACCATTGTGAGGCACAGTACGGCACGCAAGTGATCCCTTTATCAATCTTCTAATCTGATTAGTTTTTGAAGCCCACCTCTTTCCCCTTTCTATCTCAAACTCAATTTTTTCTTCTCAAAACACACACACAGTTTTAAATGTGGATCAAGAAATTGTTTTATCTTAAGTACAATCAAAACAAATTATTGTTGCCTAAAATACGTTATTGCTGAATTTTGTTATATTTTTTTAGTACAGTGTTGTTTCAAGTTTTACTTGCTTCACTTTTCCCCATGCTATTGAAAGCAGTATAGTTTTGATAATGCAAAAATCGAATACTGTTTACTTCTCTATTTTGATAGGTTATGAAGAACTGTACATTTAATTTTCTTGAACAATAGATGGCGCAGATTACTTTTCACGCGGTTTATCTACACTGATAAAAATATTGTCCGGTTATAACCCAACATTAAGCACGTTTCGGGTTATTACTCGACAAGTCTTTGTAATAGACTTTCAATTTAAACAATGTAAGTTTATAAACA
>DVQH01001657.1:0-12006 GCA_018231625.1 Papilio phestus | reverse complement strand
TCTCTCTCTCTCTCTCTCTCTCTCTCTCTCTCTCTCTCTCTCTCTCTCTCTGCACACAGACACACGAAGAAATTGAAATCTCTTAGCTATTATCAGACAGGCATTCGACGTGGCGGCGAGTGGCTATTTTTTCGAAAACTCGGCAACACTCATATGAGTGGTACGTGTAAACAGATCCGGAATAAGTGACGGTTTTTATATAAAGAGAAAGAAAGAGAGAGAGAGAGAGAGAGAGAGATTCCCAAAAAAGAATTCTGTATCTCTCTCTCTCTCTCTCTTTCTCTCTCTCCGGTCAATTGGCAGTCGGTATTACTACCACTACTAGACTGAATCGCCACAGTGATCCGAATTTGGCTCAGACACAATGACTTATTTATGAAGATGACGGAATGCTTCATCCCAATGGTTTGCTCGTGTCGAGTGATGATGATCGCTACGTGTCCAACTCACCACTCAACTATGTACTTGTTCTCACTCTCACTTTCTCTCTCTCACTCTCGCTCTCTCTTTCTCTCTTCCTCACTAACTCTCTTGCTTACATACACTCACTCCTAGTGCCATTATCCATCTCAATCACTCTATATTTCTCTTACCTCAAGAAAAGAAAAAGAGGTTCTCTCTCTCTCTCTCTCTCTCTCATCACACGGAAACAAGAGAGTTTGCTTTATGTAAATTTAATTAATTTCACCACCACAGTTGGAAACTGGGTTTGGAGCCGAGAACGAGCATTGACTCTCTAACTAACTATAGCGGCAATCCGAGAGGTAGACAACCCAAAGAAGATGGATTAGATTTCACGGACGATCATCTAAAATACTAATTTCAACTCTATCCCTTTTCTTCTTTTTTTAGTCCACTTGTGACAGAACAGGAGAGAAAAAAGAAGAAGGAAATAAACTTTAAAAGTGGAATTATATCAATTTTTAACTAAATTTTAATGGAATCTTTGTGCTTTACTTAGTGACAACTTCTTCTGTATCTTGTAGTTTTTGTTTTGTTGGTTGGAAAAATTCTCAATTAAGTAGAGAATTGGTGTTCTACGGTTTTTGGTGTGTATGTGTGTTTCGATTGAGTGTAAAGATTAATGCTTTTGGTACATTGAAAAAAACTGAAAGTGAGTGAGAGAGAGAGAGAAAGTATCTTGTTAAGTGAGCTTTGCACTTGGGGGCTCGAGTGACGCGCTGCCAATTAGGATTAATGCCTCAATCGTTTTGGCCAGTTTTAGATCTAGGCCCCCGCGGTTTTGAGATTCTTTACTCGAATGGCGTGTGACGGTTCACTTTCTCTATTTTTGGATCTATTTTCTCAGTTCTCTCTCTCTCTCTCTTCTTTATTGTGTCTCACTTTTACTTTCATAGATTTTCTCCACTCTCTCCCTCCCTCTGTTTTCTTGCTTTTTGCTTTCTCTAGTCTCAATCTTTTTGGTCTTTGTGGTTTTGAGATTCTTGACTGATATAACTTTTTTTCATTTTTTAAAAATATATTTCTTGGATTTACTTTCTCTCTCTCTCTCTCTCTCTCTTTCTCTCTCTCATACACATACACAAACAGTGTATGCTTTCTTCCTTGTTTTTTACTCTTACTCTCTTTTATTCTTTCGTTTTGTCTCTCTCCCTCTTTTCCTCTCATAGGTTTGCACTCTGTTGACTTGAAATGATCGATCTTCACTGTGTTGAATGCGTCATGGTCATGTTTGTGTGTATATTGATGCCTTAGTGACGATCACTCTCTCTCTTCCTCTCACATTTATTCCATATTTTTGTCTCTTCCTCTTCTCTCTCACTCATTTTCTCTCTCTCTTTCTCTCAGTTCGCTTGATCAATCACTTCAACTAGCACACACATAGACAGAGAACGTTTTCCAGTCGATCACCTCTGCACGAGCTCTCACTGATCATCCAAAAGAGTCAAAGTTAGCAGTGATCGATGCTTGAGGCCAGCGAAGCACATTTTCACTAGTTTCTCTCTCTCTCTCTCTCGCTCTCTCTCTCATTCTCCACTCACTCACAATCCCACAAATATTTAGTGGCACTCATCCATTGTGGCGCACACTTGATAACTCGATTAGATCGATACCGGCGGCGGCTAACTTGAGTCCGTTTATATCGTTTAAATTTTTTCATATAAAAATAAATAAATAATAAAAAGTTTGCCTTCAAGGCAGTTCAATTGAAAACAACACATCACTCAGGCAATCACACTTTCTCTCTCTCTCTCTCTCTCACCCTCTGATTACCGATGAGTATCGGCGGTGATGTGATGTCACATCACGCTCAAAGTTGACTTTTTGATTTAACCTTTCACGGTTCTCAATCTTTCTTGCTTCTCCTTCTCTTCCTTAAAATTTAAATAACCATCTAAAATGTATTTGAATTTTAAATGTAAATGTTTTTATTTTAAATTTTATATATATAACACATGTGATTCGGTGGCGGAGAGAGAGAGAAAGAGAGATGGAGAGGAAGTAAAAGAGAGACGACTGCAAATGTGAATGTGAAAACGAATGAGTGAAGAGAGAGAGAGAGAGAGAGAGAGAGAGAGAGAGAGAGTGAGGTCGAGCAACCTAGTTTGTTCAAATGGAATTGAATTGGTCCGCTTGGCAAATAGACGAAGATCACACTCGGTTCTCTCTTTCTCTCATCTCTTGCTTGTTGTTGTTGACTCTAGTGTTTTTTATTTTACTCTCTCTCTCTCTCCCACTCTTTCGTTGGTGACTGTCTTCTTGTTTGAATTTAATTCCCGCGCTGTCCTCTTCTATGCCAGCATTCTTTGCTGTTTCATGTTAGTTTCTTTTATTCCTAAATTAGTCTCGAATGAACGAATTTTCTATCAAGAACAAGCATACAAGTTCAGAGTATTATTATTATTATTTGATATTATTATTATTATTTTTAAACATTCAATTTGACCACTCGATGTGACTTGTTTATATCGTACAAGAGAGATTATGTGAGATTCGCGACCTTCTCTCTCTCTCTCTCTCTCACTTTATCTCTTTCGTCGTCATCATCATTTCATCTAATTAATTAACGCAATCACGAAGCTTGATACACTGCCTAATGAGAAGAGTGAGAGAGTGAGTGATGGAGAGGGCAAGCGTGAGAGAGTGAATGAAAGAGAGTGAATGAGGGACTAATAGACTGAGAGAGAGAGAGAGAGAGAGAGAGAGAGAGAGAGAGAGAGAGAGAGAGAGTGAAGAAGCCACTCAGATCACTCAAGTCCGTAGTCTTTGAAAAGTTTGGGTCACTGTTCAATGTGGCCAAATGGAGTTTGAGCGTTATGTTTGACGTTTTTACTCACTAACTCACTATAGATATATCTCACTCTTTCTGCTTTTTTACTCTCTCTCTCTCTCACTCACTCACTCTCTCACTCGCTCACTCTCTCTTTTACTTGATCTAACTTTTGATTCTTCCGAGTGGTTCGACCTCACCAAAACACACACACACACACTTGACTCGTCAATGACGATTCTGCCTCTTTCTTTGATGATAATAATGAAAATTTAATTTGGGACTTGCCTTTCCCTGCTCACAACACCAAACCGGCTTATATCTACCAAAAAAGTCTTCTTGACTTTTTTCAATTCTTTTTTCTTACCCGCTACTTCTTTTAGTCTCTCTCTCACGCTTTCATCTCTGTATCTGCAAATTTAATTTCACATCTTTCTTTCTCTCTTCCTCTCTCGCCCTACTTCTTTACACGGCAGCAAAGAATTGAATTTATTCTCTTTGATTGTTTCTTTCCTGTGAATTGCCACAATTGAGGAAACCTAGTGGCCAATCAAACACCACTTGAAATTCTGCTTATTATTATTATTGGTTGATATAATTTTGCTAGAGATGATTACATTGAGAATTAAGTTATTCTATCACCGTGGTGTGCCAACTCTCGATTTTGATCAAATTCGATCTCGAGTTGAACTCTTTTGGGTGATAAATATAAAACAAATAAAATAAAATACCGAGATATGAAGATTGGAAAGAGTTTTCACTAGATGGCGTTTCCTCTGTTTTAAGATAAAACTTATCATGGAACTTCTTCTGTTAATCCTGGGCTAACGTGTTTAGCCGGCTTTGATTGACTTGTTTACACCACATGTGGCTGCTTATCAATGAACTGCTAGTTCTATTTTCTCCCAAATACTCACGCAACCCATAAATTGATTTTTTTTCATTAGAAAAAATTCATTATTATTATTAATGTTAATATTAATTAAAGTGGCCGGTTGTTGGGAAAGTACACAACAGAGTCATCGAATGGTGATTGACGTGTATTAGCATCGCTCGATGCCTTTTCTCTCTGTACTGCTGCCTGTTTTTTGCCTCATCTTTTGTGTAGAAGTACACGCACCATTTCTAATCGGCCGATCACCCAACCTCAATTCGACATTTCAACACTGCCTACTGACCCGTGGCTCGCGTTCGAAATGTGGAACTTGACGTTGGTCGATTTGTTCCCTTTGGATTGCACCTGTCGTGCAAGATTTTGGTGCAATTGATCATGTTGCTCTAAGAACGGTCCTCTTTGCACCGGTTCAAGCCCACTCATCCGCACTCACACACACACACACACTTAACGAGTCAAGTCGGTAATTTTTACCGTTACCTGTTTGGGACCGTCATTAACATATGTGACATCTTTACGACCCACACACTGCCAGCCGTCGTCGTCTGTTTAAAAAATCAATTTCGTACTCACACGAGAGCTTTGCGATGATTTACGTTGCTTGTGTCAACGTGAACTCAACGTGATCATTCTCTCTTCATCTCTCATACGCACTCCTTTGTGTCATTTTCACCACTTTTCTGGGGTAAGCTTTAGAATATTATAATATGCCTATAAGCTACTGTGCCAATTATCGATTCGATACGATTACTATTTTCGATGCCAAGTTAATGATTTACAACCCTCTTTTGGATTTTTCTCTCACTTCACTTTACTTTACTCAGTTTTTCCATCAGGAATATTAACTCAGGGCATCGCCACTACTGGCGATAGCACTTTCCAATGCTGCTCGACTTGACAATATTTAAATTTTCCATTCAATCATTTTCCATTTAGCCTCAATTTAAATCAAACTTTAAACTGTAAACAGTGAGAGCAGCAAGAGAAAGAGATCGAGAGTAAATCTTGCGTTGGCTTGGCGATGTAACGGAATTGCCACGTTACCTGGCGATCGAATCATGTTGATGATGGAAGGACGCGCGCGTGCTTGTCACAGATGGAGTTCATTTAGGCACATCATACCTGTCTCACCTTGCACACTATCCCTTCTGGTAGTATTGCAAGTGTGCCTCTGACCATGTGTGCTCTTCCAACACGGTAGATCATTTTGACTAGTGCTCTTGTAATACATTTGGCTAGTCGACTAGTCGATTTGACTAACGATGACAATGTGGCAATGATGTGCGGGGCCGGTAGAATGTTGTCGGGATGGTAACCTTATCACCTCAGCCCGTAGCCCGCGTTTTGACTGAACCGACTCTACTTTTTCCACCACCACTATCATCAGAAGGTACCTTTTTTTGTTTTGGATATTATCAGTCTCTCATTGCACTGTTGCATTGTTGTCAAAATGTTGCCACTGTGGTAGGCGGACCACGATGGTTAAAGTGTGGCGTCTGATGGAGTGCTCTGTGCACACCGGTGAATGATAGCCGATTAATTGGCCGATTCACCACTGTGGCGCGACTTGTACACGTGTATTGAGAGAAAGAAGAGAGATCTGTTAGTGATGGTGCTCGGTGTATTGCTGATGCCGTTGTCTTCTATCCCACTTTTGGCATTTGTCTACATTACTATTGCCGGTGTGTCGCTCACTTAAACATCAATCTAACTCGGACCTTTTTTTCTTTTGTGTCTTTGCTGCAGTTGATTCGAGTCCCGGTGGCTTTCCGGAGCATTGGTTAGTCTACTTTTGACTCGACCCACTGCCCACCGATCATCACTGCAAGATGACTTCAGCGTTCACTGTGGCACGTCGCCTTCTGCCTCGGCGTGGTCTCATCAGACTTCTCATCTTCATCCCAGTAACATGGCTGCTCTTCTCTCTGATGTACTCGTTTCACGGACGGAGCACGCAGCCCTATGGCGGTAATGCCATTCTCAACTACCAGGAAGAGTTGGCCAGTCTCGAAGCGGAGAGGCTAAAAGGGTCTCGGGACGAGGAGTCTAGCGCTAACCAAATTTCTCCAGTATCCGAGGCGAGGCGTCCTGAGCGACCTAAGCCGCTGGTACCGCAATCGTTTGGCAAACACAAATATCACCAAAAGGTTAGTGGGCTAGTGGTACATGTAACATTTACTAAATCTTCCTTTTTTTCTCGTCCTCAATTCTCATAGCCAAATAGACCAGTAGTGCCAAATAGTAATGATTTAGAAGCTGTGATACCACTACCTTACGAGAACGCCAAAGGCTTTGGCGAAAATGGCCGTCCAGTTGTCATTCCGGTGAGTCTCTCCTTGGCCCGCTCTGATCGGCCCTCCAATTGATCCATTGTGTCAACACATTTTCACAGAAAAACGTCAGCAAGGATATTCAGAGACTGATTGATCAAGGCTGGAGTGACAATGCCTTTAACCAGTACGCCAGTGATCTCATGTCGCTTCATCGCACCCTGCCTGATGTTCGTGATCCAAGGTGATTTTTTTATTTTTCATTTGTGCCACAATTGCTTTACTTTCACTTTCACATTACAGATGTAAAACTCAAGATCATATGAAAACCCTGCCAGCAACCAGTGTTATCATTTGTTTCCACAATGAGGCGTGGTCTGTATTGCTTCGCACAGTCCACTCGGTTCTTGATCGCTCTCCGCCGGAACTTATCAAAGAGATTATTCTTGTAGACGATTTCTCTGATCGAGGTAATTTAAAACAGCATTTTGTTTGTGTGCCAAGTTGTTATATATAATTTGTTTTGTGTTGTCAGATTATCTGGGTGCCAAGTTGGACAACTATGTGGCCAAGCTTGGAAAAGTGAAAGTGATTCGAGCCAAGAAACGTGAAGGTTTGATCCGAGCTCGACTGTTGGGCGCAGCCAGTGCCACCGCCCCGGTTCTCACCTACCTTGACTCTCACTGCGAATGTGCCGAGGGATGGCTCGAACCTCTGCTGGACCGGATTGCGCGTGATCCCACCACGGTGGTGTGTCCAGTGATTGACGTGATCAACGACGGTACCTTCGAGTACCACTACAACCCAGACGCATCCTCGCTCAACGTGGGTGGCTTCGACTGGAATCTCCAGTTCAACTGGCACTCAGTGCCACAGCGCGAACGTAAGCGCCACAAGAACCCCACCGAGCCAGTGTGGTCACCTACCATGGCTGGTGGTCTCTTCTCAATCGACAAGGAGTTCTTTGAGAAGCTCGGCACTTATGACCCTGGATTCGATATCTGGGGCGGCGAAAATCTTGAGCTGTCGTTCAAGGTAATGGCACTTGCTTGTATTGCGCTGGCCACCCAGGGATTAACATGACTTTTTTGTCTCTATGTTTTTCTAGACGTGGATGTGTGGTGGTACGTTAGAGATTGTACCATGCTCGCACGTCGGTCACGTTTTCCGCTCGAGATCGCCTTACAAGGTGAGTCAATCAGCGTGAGCTGAGATTTACGCAACAATCTCTTTTTTCTTGTGTGTGTACTCACATGTATTTTTGATAAATTTAACTCAGTGGCGAACTGGCGTGAATGTGCTCAAGCGCAACTCGATTCGATTGGCCGAGGTGTGGATGGACGACTATAAGAAGTACTACTACGAAAGAATCGGAAGTGATTTGGTAAGCGAGATTAAACTACCGTTTTTGGCGTCACTAACTATTTTGATTCGTTAGGGTGATTTTGGTGATGTGTCTGCGCGTAAGACATTGCGGGAGAAACTTGGTTGCAAGAGCTTTGATTGGTTCATCCGCAACATCTACCCCGAGCTGTTTGTGCCTGGTGATGCGGTCGCTTCCGGCGAGGTAATTCCTATTTGTTGTCTTTGCGTAAACTTGCTAATTGGACTTAATCGATTAGGTTCGAAATCTGGGCGGAAATGGCTACAAGATGTGCTTGGACAGTGCTGCCAAGCGGGGTGATATGCACAAGCCACTGGGACTTTATCCCTGCCACAACCAGGGTGGCAATCAAGTGAGTCACAGACTAGCCAACGTGACCTTTTTTTCCAACTAACATTGATCTATTTTGCCATCCCCCAGTACTGGCTCTACAGCAAGAATGGCGAGATTCGTCGCGACGAGGCATGCATGGATTATGCTGGACGTGATGTCATTCTTTATCCATGCCATGGCTCTAAAGGAAATCAATTCTGGGCTTACGACCATGAGGTAAGGAGAGAGGAGGAGGAAGAGGAGATGGGATTAGAGGGATGCCACCAACTGGTGCGCATCTCACCACTAATAACTCGTGAGACTAATTTGTTCTCAATTTTATTTTTTCCACTCTCTTTCGTCTAAATCTAGCTTAAGCAAATTAAACATGTCATTACCGGGCGGTGTTTGGAGATGTCCACTTCGCGGGACAAGCTGCTGGTGCACGAGTGCAATCCAAGTAATCCATTCCAGCAGTGGGCCTTCTCGCGTTTCGACCAAGTCAAGATGGCCAGTATCGAGAAAGCACTGGCCGAAGAGGAGTGATCAGAAACTCTCACACACCCACTCTCAATCTCTCTCTTTTTCTCTCCAACACACTTCTGCCCCAATGTTGTTCTCTTCTTGTTTCGTTGTTTTCTCACTCCTCAATTGTTTAACCCCCTCTCCTTGCTTGCTTTCCCACCTCTCTCCCCTGAATGAATGTGATTTACACCAACCCCCTCCCAGATCCAAAAACCAATGGGACCACCACTCTGATATATCTTGGACGCTTTCTTTGACTTGACTTGCGAGGTGTGTTGCAACACTTCCCACCAAGGTGCGATGGAAAATCTATCTTTTGATGCATCATCATCAACACTACCAACCATTAACTTTCTCGTCTCATCATCACCTCATCCATTTTTTCTCTTTTTTTGTAAATATAATATATATAAAGTCGTGACACACTCAAATCCCACATTTTGAGTTTCATCATCACTTCGATACGCGCGCGCTTTCGTTTTTTGCTGCAATCTTGTTTTTTTCTCACTTTTATTTATTCTTAAGTTTCATTTATTATTATTATTTATATTATTATTATTATTTTGATTGTCTATCAACAACATTGTTTATATGTTGTCAAACAGATCGATATATATACACTATATATACAAACACTCACACACAAACACAGATATACAAATCTATTTTTTGATGGAAATATACAATACTAAAATACAAACCAATTTGGAAATGCTTTACAAATATCACAAAAACAAAACAGACCTTGCTATCTCAATTTTTTCCATTTCCCTTTTTTGTTTTGCCTAACCGCGCACAAACTTTTTGTTTCAATTTTTATTTATTTTATTGATTGAGACCAAAAAACCAATGTGAGTTCGAGCAAAAGCCAACTTGACGTTTGATGTGTTATGGTGTTATATGTTATCTATCATTGATTGATTGATTGAATTAACTTGATTATACTGTGTAAAATACATCTGCTGATGAGTTGATAAGTTGATGGATGACTCAATGTTGTGCCTTACCCACTTCTCTCTATCACTCTGCCCTTTTCTTTTTCAAGTCAAAGTTGTGATTGTTTACATACACATACACACACACACTTACATACACAGACCTAGACAAACCTTTGCAATCGATCCACTCTTTTTCTTCTCTCTCATTCTAGGTATACAACAAACTGGCGCACACACACTAAAACACCGATTTTTTCTGTACCTCGTGTGTGCCTCTCTCTCTCTTTCTCTCTCTCTCTCTCTCTCTCTCTCTTTCCTTCTTTCCTTCTCTCTCTGGGTACTCACCAGCACCACCACTTTAGGCCACACTTGTATTGTGTACATTTTGTTGTGAAAACAAGTTTTTGTAATTATAATTCTTTTTTCTCATACAAAAAATTGTGACTTTTCAAAATATATAAATATATATATTATAATAATTAATCAATTAATTAATTAAAATAAAATACATTATTTTTCTGCTTCAGAATTGAATTATGACTTTCGGAATAGTGCGAATTTAAATTTTTATTAAACGAAAAATAAAGTTAAATTAAAATTTTCTAGGTATTTTCTAATCATAAATTAATATTATTTTTGTTCTAAACAAAAAAAATGGTTCATTAATTGGTACAGTATTTTATATTAAACTTTATTTGGCCCTGACATTTAATTTAAAAATTTTGATTTAATTGGATAAAGTTCCAAAAGATGGCGCCACGGTAGTTTTTAAAAAAATCGAGTTTAATCACACGATCAATGATTGGCAACTTCAACTAACAATTATCATAAAAATAATAATATAATTGTTTGCACAAAGCGATGTTTATTTATTTTTATTTTTATTATTATGATAAGTTAAGATTAATAATAATAATAGTAACAAAAAGAAGAAGAAAAAGAAACTGAGAGATGAAATATGTGTGAGAAATAAAGAGAATCACTTATCAGTATCAACAAAAAGAAGATGAAAGAGAAAAAAGATTGGATTAATAATGTTATTACTAAAAATAAAAACAGAGAGTGTATGTTTGTATCTTATATATGTTTATATTATATAATATAAATAAAAATGTGTTAGAGAAAACATGGTATAAATAAATAATTATATATTCTTATCACCCACTTTGTTTGTGTCATGTGTGGTGTCATAACGTGCAAGTTGAAATCAATCATCGTCACTTGGAGAGGAAAAGAGAGAAGAGGAGAAGGTTTGAGAAGCTTTTTAATATATCACTTGCTTCGAATCACATCTGTGACAACAAGAGTGGAAACAAAGATCGAGAACGCGTATATTCCGGTAGATTAGTAGAAGGCAAATCTGGTTTAAATAGGTGTACTAATACAGCAAACAAAAAAAGATAACAGTCGATAACAAGAACAATCGATTGAATCGATGCTTGAATTTTTTCAATTGAATATTAAATCACTTTTGTGTGTTGAAAAGTTCCGATCAAGTCAACACCAAACAGAAAGACAACCATTTCAAAGTGAGTCAAATCAAAACTCACTTCTTGATCTTGGTTTAGTCCAATTTTTCCAAATTGTTACACCATCAAATGAATCATTATCATAACCCATTCGTGTTTGTGTGATTAAAAGTAAAAAGTTGACAAAACTGAAAATAAATAATAATGAATGTGATAAATTTTAAAAGTTATAAACTCAACAACATCAGAAGAAAAAACAAAACAAATAACACAATTAGATCAAAAGTAGTAAATGTAAGAAAGATTCTTGTTGTTTTTTCGACACTTTAATCTCACTATTACAGTGGTGTAGAGTTTTGTTTGTAAACAGGATAAAAGTTGGGGTGTATCAAAAAAGAGTGAGAAAGTTAAAGAGAGAGAGAGAGAGAGAAATAAAAATTCTAATTTGAGACTTTTTGTGCTGATAATCGTGTAACAATTAATTGGTTTGATTTGTACTTGTTACAGGTGCTTTTGGGTCTTTTTGACATAGTCGAAAGTAGGAAAGAAGTGAAAATAAGTAAACGAATAAATTTTTTCTGATATAAAGGTTTGTTTTTTTTGTTTTGTTTGAAACACATTCTGACTTGGCTTTCACAGATATATTAATCAGATTAGTTAGAGAAATTTGTTTGCACATCACTTGAAGTTTATAGTTTTTACTCTTTGTGAGTGGGAGGGGAAACAATGAGAGAGAGAAAGAGAGAGAGAGGGACAAAATGAACACAGAACCAAGAGTAATCCAAAGAGAAAGATTAATTGAAAGAACAAAGAGTATAAATAAAAATAGATTATAATAATAATAATAATCTTGTCAAATGTTCAAAATAACAGTATCAGTTTTTTTTCTAGCCAGATCATCGACAACCGGGATTTAATGTACAAAAAAATAATAACAATTTTTTGAAATTAGCATATTGTTTCATAAACATTAAATAATAT